>JBBPBQ010000006.1:7646433-7722127 GCA_037974755.1 Cicer yamashitae | reverse complement strand
TGGGGAGGACGAAAATGACCTAAATGTTCAACCAATGACACAAAATCACATATTGGATGCACAAGATTGGTTAAAAACCATAATTGGATTAGAATAAGCCTAGGGAGGTCAAAAAATGACCTAAATGTGCAACCAATGACACAAAATCACATATTGGATGCACAAGATTGGTTAAAAACCCTAATTAGATTAGAATAAGCCTAGGGAGGACAAAAATGACCTAAATGTGCAACCAATGACACAAAATCACATATTGGATGCACAAGATTGGTTAAAAACCCTAATTGGATTAGAATAAGCATAGGGAGGACGAAAATGACCTAAATGTTCAACCAATGACACAAATTGACACAAAATCGCATATGGGATGCACAACATTGGATTAAAATTCTAATTGGATTAGAATAAGCCTGGGGAGGACAAAAATGACCTAAATGTTCAACCAATGACACAAAATCACATATTGGATGCACAAGATTGGTTAAAAACCCTAATTGGATTAGAATAAGCCTAGGGAGGACGAAAATGACCTAAATGTGGAACCAATGACACAAAATCACATATTGGATGCACAAGATTGGTTAAAAACCCTAATTGAATTAGAATAAGTTTAGCGAGGACGAAAATGACCTAATCGGATTACAAATGACACAAAATCACTTATTATATGCACAAGATTGGTTAGAAACCCTAATTGGATTAGAATAAGCCTAGGAAGGACGAAAATGACATAAATGTGCAACCAATGACACAAAATCACATATTGGATGCACAAGATTGGTTAAAAACCCTAATTGGATTAGAATAAGCCTAGGGAGGACGAAAATGACCTAAATGTTCAACGAATGACACAAATTGACACAAAATCGCATACGGGATGCACAACATTGGATTAGAATAAGCCTAGGGAGGACGAAAATGACCTAAATGTTCAACCAATTACACAAAATCACATATTGGATGCACAAGATTGGTTAAAAACCCTAATTGGATTAGAATAAGCCTAGGGAGGACGAAAATGACCTAAATGTGCAACCAATGACACAAAATCACATATTGGATGCACAAGATTGGTTAAAAACCCTAATTGGATTAGAATAAGTTTAGTGAGGACGAAAATGACCTAATTGGATTACAAATGACACAAAATCACTTATTATATGCACAAGATTGGTTAAAAACTCTAATTGGATTAGAATAAGCCTAGGGAGGACGAAAATGACCTAAATGTGCAACCAATGACACAAAATCACATATTCGATGCACAAGATTGGTGAAAAACCCTAATTGGATTAGAATAAGCCTAGGGAGGACGAAAATGACCTAAATGTGGAACCAATGACACAAAATCACATATTGGATGCACAAGATTGGTTAAAAACCCTGATTGGATTAGAATAAGCCTAGGGAGGACAAAAATGACCTAATCGGATTACAAATGACACAAAATCACTTATTATATGCATAAGATTGGTTAAAAACCCTAATTGTATTAGAATAAGCCTAGGGAGGACGAAAATGACCTAAATGTGCAACCAATGACACAAAATCACATATTGGATGCACAAGATTGGTTAAAAACCTAAATTAGATTAGAATAAGCCTAGGGAGGACAAAAATGACCTAAATGTGCAACCAATGACACAAAATCACATATTGGATGCACAAGATTGGTTAAAAACCCTAATTGGATTCGAATAAGCCAAGGGAGGACGAAAATGACCTAAATGTTCAACCAATGACACAAAATCACATATTCGATGCACAAGATTGGTTAAAAACCCTAATTGGATTAGAATAAGTTTAGCGAGGACAAAAATGACCTAATCGGATTACAAATGACACAAAATCACTTATTATATGCACAAGATTGGTTAAAAACCCTAATTGGATTAGAATAAGCCTAGGGAGGACGAAAATGACTTAAATGTGCAACCAATGACACAAAATCACATATTCGATGCACAAGATTGGTGAAAAACCCTAATTGGATTAGAATAAGCCTAGGGAGGACGAAAATGACCTAAATGTTCAACCAATGACACAAAATGACACAAAATCACATATTGGATGCACAAGATTGGTTAAAAACCCTAATTGGATTAGAATAAGCCTAGGGAGGACGAAAATGACCTAAATGTGCAACCAATGACACAAAATCACATATTCCATGCACAAGATTGGTGAAAAACCCTAATTGGATTAGAATAAGCCTAGGGAGGACGAAAATGACCTAAATGTTCAACCAATGACACAAAATGACACAAAATAACATATTGGATGCACAAGATTGGTTAAAAACCCTAATTGGATTAAAATAAGCCTAGGGAGGACGAAAATGACCTAAATGTTCAACCAATGACACAAAATCACATATTGGATGCACAAGATTGGTTAAAAACCCTAATTGGATTAGAATAAGGCTAGGGAGGACGAAAATGACCTAAATGTTCAACCGATGACACAAAATCACATATTGGAAGCACAAGATTGGTTAAAAACCCTAATTGGATTAGAATAAGCCTAGGGAGGACGAAAATGACCTAAATGTTCAACCAATGACACAAAATGACACAAAATCACATATTGGATGCACAAGATTGGTTAAAAACCCTAATTGGATTAGAATAAGCCGAGGGAGGACGAAAATGACCCAAATGTTCAACCAATGACACAAAATGACACAAAATCACATATTGGATGCACAAGATTGGTTAAAAACCCTAATTGGATTAGAATAAGCCTAGGGAGGACGAAAATGACCTAAATGTTCAACCAATGACACAAAATGACACAAAATCACATATTGGATGCACAAGATTGGTTAAAAACCCTAATTGGATTAGAATAAGCCTAGGGAGGACGAAAATGACCTAAATGTTCAACCAATGACACAAAACAACACATAATCACATATTGGATGCACAAGATTGGTTAAAAACCCTAATTGGATTAGAATAAGCCTGTGGAGGACGAAAATGACCTAAATGTTCAACCAATGACACAAAATCACATATTGGACGCACAAGATTGGTTAAAAACGCTAATTGGATTAGAATAAGCCTAGGGAGGACGAAAATGACCTAAATTTTCAACCAATGACACCAAATCACATATTGGATGCACAAGATTGGTTAAAAACCCTAATTGGATTAGAATAAGCCTAGGGAGGACGAAAATGACCTAAATGTTCAACCAATGACACAAAATGACACAAAATCACATATTGGATGCACAAGATTGGTTAAAAACCCTAATTGGATTAGAATAAGCCTAGGGAGGACGAAAATGACCTAAAACACAAAATGACACAAAATCACATATTGAATGCACAAGATTGGTTAAAAACCCTAATTGGATTAGAATAAGCCTAGGGAGGACGAAAATGACCTAAATGTTCAACCAATGACACAAAATGACACAAAATCACATATTGGATGCACAAGATTGGTTAAAAACCCTAATTGGATTAGAATAACCCTATGGAGGACGAAAATGACCTAAATGTTCAACCAATGACACAAAATGACACAAAATCACATATTGGATGCACAAGATTGGTTAAAAACCCTAATTGGATTAGAATAAGCCTAGGGAGGACGAAAATGACCTAAATGTGCAACCAATGACTCAAAATCACATATTGGATGCACAAGATTGGTTAAAAACCCTAATTGGATTAGAATAAGCCTAGGGAGGACGAAAATGACCTAAATGTGCAACCAATGACACAAAATCACATATTGGATGCACAAGATTGGTTAAAAACCCTAATTGGATTAGAATAAGCATAGGGAGGATGAAAATGACCTAAATGTGCAACCAATGACACAAAATCACATATTGGATGCACAAGATTGGTTAAAAACCCTAATTGGATTAGAATAAGCCTAGGGAGGACGAAAATGACCTAAATGTTCAACCAATGACACAAATTGACACAAAATCGCATACGGGATGCACAACATTGGATTAGAATAAGCTTGGGGAGGACGAAAATGACCTAAATGTTCAACCAATGACACAAAATCACATATTGGATGCACAAGATTGGTTAAAAACCCTAATTGGATTAGAATAAGCCTAGGGAGGACAAAAATGACCTAAATGTGCAACCAATGACACAAAATCACATATTGGATGCACAAGATTGGTTAAAAACCCTAATTGGATTAGAATAAGCCTAGGGAGGACGAAAATGACCTAAATGTTCAACCAATGACACAAAATCGCATATGGGATGCACAACATTGGATTAAAATCCTAATTGGATTAGAATAAGCCTGGGGACGACGAAAATAACCTAAATGTTCAACCAATGACACAAAATCACATATTGGATGCACAAGATTGGTTAAAAACCCTAATTGGATTAGAATAAGCCTAGGGAGGACGAAAATGACCTAAATGTGCAACCAATGACACAAAATCACATATTGGATGCACAAGATTGGTTAAAAACCCTAATTGGATTAGAATAAGCCTAGGGAGGACGAAAATAACCTAAATTTTCAACCAATGACACAAAATGACACAAAATCACATATTAGATGCACAAGATTGGTTAAAAACCCTAATTGGATTAGAATAAGCCTAGCGAGGACGAAAATGACCTAATTGGATTACCAATGACACAAAATCACTTATTATATGCACAAGATTGGTTAAAAACCCTAATTGGATTAGAATAAGCCTAGGGAGCACTAAAATGACCTAAATGTGCAACCAATGACACAAAATCACATATTGGATGCACAAGATTGGTTAAAAACCCTAATTGGATTAGAATAAGCCTAGGGAGGACGAAAATGACCTAAATGTGCAACCAATGACACAAAATCACATATTGGATGCACAAGATTGGTTAAAAACCCTAATTGGATTAGAATTAGCCTAGGGAGGACGAAAATGACCTAAATGTGCCACCAATGACACAAAATCACATATTGGATGCACAAGATTGGTTAAAAACCCTAATTGGATTAGAATAAGCCTAGGGAGGACGAAAATGACCTAAATGTGCAACCAATGACACAAAATCACATATTGGATGCACAAGATTGGTTAAATACCCTAATTGGATTAGAATAAGCCTAGGGAGGACAAAAATGACCTAAATGTGCAACCAATGACACAAAATCACATATTGGATGCACAAGATTGGTTAAAAACCCTAATTGGATTAGAATAAGCCTAGGGAGGACGAAAATGACCTAAATGTTCAACCAATGACACAAAATGACACAAAATCACATATTGGATGCACAAGATTGGTTAAAAACCCTAATTGGATTAGAAAAAGCTTAGGGAGGACAAAAATTTCCTAAATGTTCAACCAATGACACAAAATCACATATTGGATGCACAAGATTGGTTAAAAACCCTAATTGGATTAGAATAAGCCTAGGGAGGACGAAAATGACCTAAATGTTCAACCAATGACACAAAATGACACAAAATCACATATTGGATGCATAAGATTTGATAAAAACCCTAATTGGTTTAGAATAAGCCTAGGGAGGACGAAAATGACCTAAATGTTCAACCAATGACACAAAATGACACAAAATCACATATTGGATGCACAAGATTCGTTAAAAACCCTAATTGGATTAGAATAAGCCTAGGGAGGACGAAAATGACACAAATGTTCAACCAATGACACAAAATCACATATTGGATGCACAATATTGGTTAAAAACCCTAATTGGATTAGAATAAGCCTGGGGAGGACGAAAATGACCTAAATGTTCAACCAATGACACAAAATCACATATTGGATGCACAAGATTGGTTAAAAACCCTAATTGGATTAGAATAAGCCTAGGGAGGACGAAAATGACCTAAATGTTCAACCAATGACACAAAATCACATATTGGATGCACAAGTTTTGTTAAAAACCCTAATTGGATTAGAATAAGCCTAGGGAGGACGAAAATGACCTAAATGTTCAACCAATGACACAAAATCACATATTGGATGCACAAGATTGGTTAAAAACCCTAATTGGATTAGAATAAGCCATTGGAAGACGAAAATGACCTAAATGTTCAACCAATGACACAAAATCACTAATTGGATGCACAAGATTGGTTAATAACTCTAATTGGATTAGAATAATCCTAGGGAGGACAAAAATGACCTAAATGTTCAACAAATGACACAAAATCACATATTGGATGCACAGGATTGGTTAAAAACCCTAATTGGATTAGAATAAGCCTAGGGAGGACGAAAATGACCTAAATGTTCAACCAATGACACAAAATGACATATTGGATGCACAAGATTGGTTAAAAACCCTAATTGGATTAGAATAAGCCTAGGGAGGACAAAAATGACCTAAATGTGCAACCAATGACACAAAATCACATATTGGATGCACAAGATTGGTTAAAAACCCTAATTGGATTAGAATAAGCCTAGGGAGGACGAAAATGACCTAAATGTTCAACCAATGACACAAAATCGCATATGGGATGCACAACATTGGATTAAAATCCTAATTGGATTAGAATAAGCCTGGGGACGACGAAAATGAACTTATTGGATTACCAATGACAGAAAATCACTTATTTTATGCACAAGATTGGTTAAAAACCCTAATTGGATTAGAATAAGCCTAGGGAGGACAAAAATGACCTAAATGTGCAACCAATGACACAAAATCACATATTGGATGCACAAGATTGGTTAAAAACCCTAATTGGATTAGAATAAGCCAAGGGAGGACGAAAATGACCTAAATGTTCAACCAATGACACAAAATCACATATTCGATGCACAAGATTGGTTAAAAACCCTAATTGGATTAGAATAAGTTTAGCGAGGACAAAAATGACCTAATCGGATTACAAATGACACAAAATCACTTATTATATGCACAAGATTGGTTAAAAACCCTAATTGGATTAGAATAAGCCTAGGGAGGACGAAGATGACTTAAATGTGCAACCAATGACACAAAATCACATATTCGATGCACAAGATTGGTGAAAAACCCTAATTGGATTAGAATAAGCCTAGGGAGGACGAAAATGACCTAAATGTTCAACCAATGACACAAAATGACACAAAATCACATATTGGATGCACAAAATTGCTTAAAAACCCTAATTGGATTAGAATAATCCTAACGAGGACGAAAATGACCTAATTGGATTACCAATGACACAAAATCACATATTGGATGCACAAGATTGGTTAAAAACCCTAATTGGATTAGAATAAGCCTAGGGAGGACAAAAATGACCTAAATGTGCAACCAATGACACAAAATCACATATTGGATGCACAAGATTGGTTAAAATTCCTAATTAGATTAGAATAAGCCTAGGGAGGACAAAAATGACCTAGATGTGCAACAAATGACACAAAATCACATATTGGATGCATAAGATAGGTTAAAAACCCCAATTGGATTAGAATAAGCCTAGCGAGGACGAAAATGACCTAATTGGAATACCAATGACATAAAATCACTTATTATATGCACAAGATTGGTTAAAAACCCTAATTGGATTAGAATAAGCCTAGGGAGGACAAAAATGACCTAAATGTGCAACCAATGACACAAAATCACATATTGGATGCACAAGATTGGTTAAAGACCCTAATTGGATTAGAATAAGCCTGGGGAGGACGAAAATGACCTAAATGTTCAACCAATGACACAAAATCACATATTGGATGCACAAGATTGGTTAAAAACCCTAATTGGATTAGAATAAGCCTAGGGAGGACGAAAATGACCTAATTGAATTACCAATGACACAAAATCACTTATTATATGCACAAGATTGGTTAAAAACCCTAATTGGATTAGAATAAGCCTAGGGAGGACGAAAATGACCTAAATGTGCAACCAATGACACAAAATCACATATTGGATGCACAAGATTGGTTAAAAACCCTAATTGGATTAGAATAAGCCTAGGGAGGACGAAAATGACCTAAATGTTCAACCAATGACACAAAATGACACAAAATCACATATTGGATGCACAAGATTGGTTAAAAACCCTAATTGGATTAGAATACGCCTAGGGAGGACAATAATGACCTAAATGTGCAACCAATGACACAAAATCACATATTGGATGCACAAGATTGGTTAAAAACCCAAATTGGATTAGAATAAGCCTAGGGAGGAAGAAAATGACTTAAATGTTCAACAAATGACACAAAATGACAGAAAACCACATATTGGATGCATAAGATTGGTTAAAAACCCTAATTGGATTAGAATAAGCCTAGGGAGGACGAAAATGACCTAAATGTGCAACCAATGACACAAAATCACATATTGGATGCACAAGATTGGTTAAAAACCCTAATTGGATTAGAATAAGCCAAGGGAGGACGAAAATGACCTAAATGTTCAACCAATGACACAAAATCACATATTCGATGCACAAGATTGGTTAAAAACCCTAATTGGATTAGAATAAGTTTAGCGAGGACAAAAATGACCTAATCGGATTACAAATGACACAAAATCACTTATTATATGCACAAGATTGGTTAAAAACCCTAATTGTATTAGAATAAGCCTAGGGAGGACGAAAATGACCTAAATGTGCAACCAATGACACAAAATCACATATTGGATGCACAAGATTGGTTAAAAACCTAAATTAGATTAGAATAAGCCTAGGGAGGACAAAAATGACCTAAATGTGCAACCAATGACACAAAATCACATATTGGATGCACAAGATTGGTTAAAAACCCTAATTGGATTCGAATAAGCCAAGGGAGGACGAAAATGACCTAAATGTTCAACCAATGACACAAAATCACATATTCGATGCACAAGATTGGTTAAAAACCCTAATTGGATTAGAATAAGTTTAGCGAGGACAAAAATGACCTAATCGGATTACAAATGACACAAAATCACTTATTATATGCACAAGATTGGTTAAAAACCCTAATTGGATTAGAATAAGCCTAGGGAGGACGAAAATGACTTAAATGTGCAACCAATGACACAAAATCACATATTCGATGCACAAGATTGGTGAAAAACCCTAATTGGATTAGAATAAGCCTAGGGAGGACGAAAATGACCTAAATGTTCAACCAATGACACAAAATGACACAAAATCACATATTGGATGCACAAGATTGGTTAAAAACCATAATTGGATTAGAATAATCCGAGCGAGGACGAAAATGACCTAATTGGATTACCAATAACAGAAAATCACTTATTATATGCACAAGATTGGTTAAAAACCCTAATTGGATTAGAATAAGCCTAGGGAGGACGAAAATGACCTAAATGTGCAACCAATGACACAAAATCACATATTGGATGCACAAGATTGGTTAAAAACCCTAATTGAATTAGAATAAGTTTAGCGAGGACGAAAATGACCTAATCGGATTACAAATGACACAAAATCACTTATTATATGCACAAGATTGGTTAGAAACCCTAATTGGATTAGAATAAGCCTAGGAAGGACGAAAATGACCTAAATGTGCAACCAATGACACAAAATCACATATTGGATGCACAAGATTGGTTAAAAACCCTAATTGGATTAGAATAAGCCTAGGGAGGACGAAAATGACCTAAATGTTCAACGAATGACACAAATTGACACAAAATCGCATACGGGATGCACAACATTGGATTAGAATAAGCCTAGGGAGGACGAAAATGACCTAAATGTTCAACCAATGACACAAAATCACATATTGGATGCACAAGATTGGTTAAAAACCCTAATTGGATTAGAATAAGCCTAGGGAGGACGAAAATGACCTAAATGTTGAACCAATGACAAAAAATGACACAAATTCACATATTGGATGCACAAGATTGGTTAAAAACCCTAATTGGATTAGAATAAGCCTAGGGAGGACGAAAATGACCTAAATGTTCAACCAATAACACAAAATGACACAAAATCACATATTGAATGCACAAGATTGGTTAAAAACCCTAATTGGATTAGAATCAGCCTAGGGAGGACGAAAATGAACTAAATGTTCAACCAATGACATAAAATCACATATTGGATGGACAAGATTGGTTAAAAACCCTAATTGGATTAGAATAAGCCTAGGGAGGACGAAAATGACCTAAATGTTCAACCAATGACACAAAATGACACAAAATCACATATTGGATGCACAAGATTGGTTAAAAACCCTAATTGGATTAGAATAAGCATAGGGAGGACGAATGAACTAAATGTTCAACCAATGACACCAAATGACACAAAATCACATTTTGGATGCACAAGATTGGTTAAAAACCCTAATTGGATTAGAATAAGCCTAGGGAGGATGAAAATGACCTAAATATTCAACCAATGACACAAAATCTCATATTGGATGCACAAGATTGGTTAAAAACCCTAATTGGATTAGAATAAGCCTAGGGAGGACGAAAATGACCTAAATGTTCAACCAATGACACAAAATGACACAAAATCACATATTGGATGCACAAGATTGGTTAAAAACCCTAATTGGATTAGAATATGCCTAGGGAGGACCAAAATGACCTAAATGTTCAACCAATGACACATAATGACACAAAATCACATATTGGATGCACAAGATTGGTTAAAAACCCTAATTGGATTAGAATAAGCCTAGGGAGGACGAAAATGACCTAAATGTTCAACCAATGACACAAAATGACACAAAATCACATATTGGATGCACAAGATTGGTTAAAAACCCTAATTGGATTAGAATAAGCCTAGGGAGAACGAAAATGACCTAAATGTTCAACTAATGACACAAAATCACATATTGGATGCACAAGATTTGTTAAAAACCCTAATTGGATTAGAATAAGCCTAGGGAGGACGAAAATGACCTAAATGTTCAACCAATGACACAAAAACACATATTGGATGCACAAGATTGGTTAAAAACCCTAATTGGATTAGAATAAGCCTAGGGAGGACGAAAATGACCTAAATGTGCAACCAATGACACAAAATCACATATTGGATGCACAAGATTGGTTAAAAACTCTAATTGGATTACAATAAGCCTAGGGTGGACGAAAATGACCTAAATGTGCATCCAATGACACAAAATCACATATTGGATGCACAAGATTGGTTAAAAATCCTAAATGGATTAGAATAAGCCTAGGGAGGACGAAAATGACCTAAATGTTCAACCAACGACACAAAATGACACAAAATCACATATTGGATGCACAAGATTGGTTAAAAACCCTAATTGGATTAGAATAAGCCTAGGGAGGACAAAAATGACCTAAATGTGCAACCAATGACACAAAATCACATATTGGATGCACAAGATTGGTTAAAAACCCTAATTGGATTAGAATAAGCCTAGGGAGGAGTAAAATGACCTAAATGTGCAACCAGTGACACAAAATTACATATTCGATGCACAAGATTGGTGAAAAACCTTAATTGGATTAGAATAAGCCTAGGGAGGACGAAAATGACCTAAATGTTCAACCAATTACACAAAATGACACAAAATCACATATTGGATGCACAAGATTGGTTAAAAACCCTAATTGGATTAGAATAAGCCTAGGGAGAAAGAAAATGACCTAAATGTTCAACCAATGACACAAAATCACATATTGGATGCACAAGATTGGTTAAAAACCCTAATTGGATTAGAATAAGCCTAGGGAGGACAAAAATGACCTAAATGTGCAACCAATGACACAAAATCACATATTGGATGCACAAGATTGGTTAAAATTCCTAATTAGATTAGAATAAGCCTAGGGAGGACAAAAATGACCTAGATGTGCAACAAATGACACAAAATCACATATTGGATGCATAAGATAGGTTAAAAACCCCAATTGGATTAGAATAAGCCTAGCGAGGACGAAAATGACCTAATTGGAATACCAATGACATAAAATCACTTATTATATGCACAAGATTGGTTAAAAACCCTAATTGGATTAGAATAAGCCTAGGGAGGACAAAAATGACCTAAATGTGGAACTATGACACAAAATCACATATTGGATGCACAAGATTGGTTAAAAACCCTGATTGGATTAGAATAAGCCTAGGGAGGACAAAAATGACCTAATCGGATTACAAATGACACAAAATCACTTATTATATGCATAAGATTGGTTAAAAACCCTAATTGTATTAGAATAAGCCTAGGGAGGACGAAAATGACCTAAATGTGCAACCAATGACACAAAATCACATATTGGATGCACAAGATTGGTTAAAAACCTAAATTAGATTAGAATAAGCCTAGGGAGGACAAAAATGACCTAAATGTGCAACCAATGACACAAAATCACATATTGGATGCACAAGATTGGTTAAAAACCCTAATTGGATTCGAATAAGCCAAGGGAGGACGAAAATGACCTAAATGTTCAACCAATGACACAAAATCACATATTCGATGCACAAGATTGGTTAAAAACCCTAATTGGATTAGAATAAGTTTAGCGAGGACAAAAATGACCTAATCGGATTACAAATGACACAAAATCACTTATTATATGCACAAGATTGGTTAAAAACCCTAATTGGATTAGAATAAGCCTAGGGAGGACGAAAATGACTTAAATGTGCAACCAATGACACAAAATCACATATTCGATGCACAAGATTGGTGAAAAACCCTAATTGGATTAGAATAAGCCTAGGGAGGACGAAAATGACCTAAATGTTCAACCAATGACACAAAATGACACAAAATCACATATTGGATGCACAAAATTGCTTAAAAACCCTAATTGGATTAGAATAATCCTAACGAGGACGAAAATGACCTAATTGGATTACCAATGACACAAAATCACATATTGGATGCACAAGATTGGTTAAAAACCCTAATTGGATTAGAATAAGCCTAGGGAGGACAAAAATGACCTAAATGTGCAACCAATGACACAAAATCACATATTGGATGCACAAGATTGGTTAAAATTCCTAATTAGATTAGAATAAGCCTAGGGAGGACAAAAATGACCTAGATGTGCAACAAATGACACAAAATCACATATTGGATGCATAAGATAGGTTAAAAACCCCAATTGGATTAGAATAAGCCTAGCGAGGACGAAAATGACCTAATTGGAATACCAATGACATAAAATCACTTATTATATGCACAAGATTGGTTAAAAACCCTAATTGGATTAGAATAAGCCTAGGGAGGACAAAAATGACCTAAATGTGCAACCAATGACACAAAATCACATATTGGATGCACAAGATTGGTTAAAGACCCTAATTGGATTAGAATAAGCCTGGGGAGGACGAAAATGACCTAAATGTTCAACCAATGACACAAAATCACATATTGGATGCACAAGATTGGTTAAAAACCCTAATTGGATTAGAATAAGCCTAGGGAGGACGAAAATGACCTAATTGAATTACCAATGACACAAAATCACTTATTATATGCACAAGATTGGTTAAAAACCCTAATTGGATTAGAATAAGCCTAGGGAGGACGAAAATGACCTAAATGTGCAACCAATGACACAAAATCACATATTGGATGCACAAGATTGGTTAAAAACCCTAATTGGATTAGAATAAGCCTAGGGAGGACGAAAATGACCTAAATGTTCAACCAATGACACAAAATGACACAAAATCACATATTGGATGCACAAGATTGGTTAAAAACCCTAATTGGATTAGAATACGCCTAGGGAGGACAATAATGACCTAAATGTGCAACCAATGACACAAAATCACATATTGGATGCACAAGATTGGTTAAAAACCCAAATTGGATTAGAATAAGCCTAGGGAGGAAGAAAATGACTTAAATGTTCAACAAATGACACAAAATGACAGAAAACCACATATTGGATGCATAAGATTGGTTAAAAACCCTAATTGGATTAGAATAAGCCTAGGGAGGACGAAAATGACCTAAATGTGCAACCAATGACACAAAATCACATCTTGGATGCACAAGATTGGTTAAAAACCCAAATTGGATTAGAATAAGCCTAGCGAGGACGAAAATGACCTAATTGGATTACCAATGACACAAAATCACTTATTATGTGCACAAGATTGGTTAAAAACCCTAATTGGATTAGAATATGCCTAGGGAGGACGAAAATGACCTAAATGTGCAACCAATGACACAAAATCACATATTCGATGCACAAGATTGGTGAAAAACCCTAATTGGATTAGAATAAGCCTAGGGAGGACGAAAATGACCTAAATGTTCAACCAATGACACAAAATCACATATTGGATGCACAAGATTGGTTAAAAACCCTAATTGGATTAGAATAAGCCTAGGGAGGACGAAAATGACCTAAATGTTCAACCACTGACACAAAATGATACAAAATAACATATTGGATGCACAAGATTGGTTAAAAACCCTAATTGGATTACAATAAGACTAGGGAGGACGAAAATGACCTAAATGTGCAACCAATGACACAAAATCACATCTTGGATGCACAAGATTGGTTAAAAACCCAAATTGGATTAGAATAAGCCTAGCGAGGACGAAAATGACCTAATTGGATTACCAATGACACAAAATCACTTATTATATGCACAAGATTGGTTAAAAACCCTAATTGGATTAGAATAAGCCTAGGGAGGACGAAAATGACCTAAATGTGCAACCAATGACACAAAATCACATATTCGATCCACAAGATTGGTGAAAAACCCTAATTGGATTAGAATAAGCCTAGGGAGGACGAAAATGACCTAAATGTTCAACCAATGACACAAAATCACATATTGGATGCACAAGATTGGTTAAAAACCCTAATTGGATTAGAATAAGCCTAGGGAGGACGAAAATGACCTAAATGTGCAACCAATGACACAAAATCACATATTGGATGCACAAGAATGGTTAAAAACCCTAATTGGATTAGAATAAGGCTAGGGAAGACGAAAATGACCGAAATGTTCAACCAATGACACAAAATGACACAAAATCAGATATTGGATGCACAAGATTGGTTAAAAACCCTAATTGGATTAGAATAAGCCTAGGGAGGACGAAAATGACCTAAATGTTCAACCAATGACACAAAATGACACAAAATCAGATATTGGATGCACAAGATTGGTTAAAAACCCTAATTGGATTAGAATAAGCCTAGCGAGGACGAAAATGACCTAATTGGATTACCAATGACAAAAAATCACTTATTATATGCAAAAGATTGGTTAAAAACCCTAATTGGATTAGAATAAGCCTAGGGAGGACGAAAATGACCTAAATGTTCAACCAATGACACAAAATGACACAAAATCACATATTGGATGCACAAGATTGGTTAAAAACCCTAATTGGATTAGAATAAGCCTAGCGAGGACGAAAATGACCTAAATGTTCAACCAATGACACAAAATCACATATTAGATGCACAAGATTGGTTAAAAACCCTAATTGCATTAGAATAAGCCTAGGGAGGACGAAAATGACCTAAATGTTCAACCAATGACACAAAATCACATATTGGATGCACAAGATTGGTTAAAAACCCTTATTGGATAAGAATAAGCCTAGGGATGACGAAAATGACCTAAATGTTCAACCAATGTAACAAAATCACATATTGGATGCACAAAATTGGTTAAAAACCCTAATTGGATTAGAATAAGCCTAGGGAGGACGTAAATGACCTAAATGTTCAACCAATGACACAAAATGACACAAAATCACATATTGGATGCACAAGACTGGTTAAAAACCCTAATTGGATTAGAATAAGCCTAGCGAGGACGAAAATGACCTAATTGGATTACCAATGACACAAAATCACTTATTATATGCACAAGATTGGTTAAAAACCCTAATTGGATTAGAATAAGCCTAGGGAGCACTAAAATGACCTAAATGTGCAACCAATGACACAAAATCACATATTGGATGCACAAGATTGGTTAAAAACCCTAATTGGATTAGAATAAGCCTAGGGAGGACGAAAATGACCTAAATGTGCAACCAATGACACAAAATCACATATTGGATGCACAAGATTGGTTAAAAACCCTAATTGGATTAGAATAAGTCTAGGGAGCACCAAAATGACCTAAATTTTCAACCAATGACACAAAGTCACATATTGGATGCACAAGATTGGTTAAAAACCCTAATTGGATTAGAATAAGTCTAGCGAGGACGAAAATGAACTTATTGGATTACCAATGACACAAAATCACTTATTATATGCACAAGATTGGTTAAAGACCTTAATTGGATTAGAATAAGCCTTAGGAGGACGAAAATGACCTAAATGTGCAACCAATGACAGAAAATCACATATTGGATGCACAAGATTGGTTAAAAACCCTAATTGGATTAGAATAAGCCTAGGGAGGACGAAAATGACCTAAATGTTTAACCAATGACACAAAATGACACAAAATCACATATTGGATGCACAAGATTGGTTAAAAACCCTAATTGGATTAGAATAAGCCTAGGGAGGACGAAAATGACCTAAATGTTCAACCAATGACACAAATTGACACAAAATCACATATTGGATGCACAAGATTTGTTAAAAACCCTAATTGGATTAGAATAAGCCTAGGAGGACGAAAATGACCTAAAAGTTCAACAAATGACACAAAATGACACAAAATCACATATTAGATGCACAAGATTGGTTAAAAACCCTAATTGGATTAGAATAAGCCTAGGGAGGACGAAAATGACCTAAATGTTCAACCAATGACACAAAATGACACAAAATCACATATTGGATGCACAAGATTGGTTAAAAACCCTAATTGGATTAGAATAAGCCTAGGGAGCACGAAAATGACCTAAATGTTCAACCAATGACACAAAATGACATATTGGATGCACAAGATTGGTTAAAAACCCTAATTGGATTAGAATAAGCCTAGGGAGCACGAAAATGACCTAAATGTTCAACCAATCACACAAAATCACATATTGGATGCACAAGATTGGTTAAAAACCCTAATTGGATTATAATAAGCCTAGGGAGGACGAAAATGGCCTAAATGTTCAACCAATGACACAAAATCACATATTCGATGCACCAGATTGGTTAAAAACCCTAATTGGATTAGAATAAGCCTAGGGAGGACGAAAATGACCTAAATGTTCAACCAATGACACAAAATGACACAAAATCACATATTGGATGCACAAGATTGGTTAAAAACCCTAATTGGATTAGAATAAGCCTAGGGAGAACGAAAATGACCTAAATGTTCAACCAATGACACAAAATCACATATTGGATGCACAAGATTGGTTAAAACCCTAATTGGATAGAATAAGCCTAGGGAGGACGAAAATGACCTAAATGTTCAACCAATGACACAAAATCACATATTGGATGCACAAGATTGGTTAAAAACCCTAATTGGATTAGAATAAGCCTAGGGAGGACGAAAATGACCTAAATGTTCAACCAATGACACAAAATGACACAAAATCACATATTGGATGCATAAGATTGGTTAAAAACCCTAAATGGATTAGAATAAGCCTCGGGAGGACGAAAATGACCAAAATGTTCAACCAATGACACAAAATGACACAAAATCACATATTGGATGCACAAGATTGGTTAAAAACCCTAATTGGATTAGAATAAGCCTAGTGAGGACGAAAATGACCTAATTGAATTACCAATGACACAAAATCACTTATTATATGCACAAGATTGGTTAAAAACCCTAATTGGATTAGAATAAGCCTAGGGAGGACGAAAATGACCTAAATGTTCAACCAATGATACAAAATCACATATTGGATGCATAAGATTGAGTAAAAACCCTAATTGGATTAGAATAAGCCTAGCGAGAACGAAAATGGCATAATTGGATTACCAATGACACAAAATCACTTATTATATGCACAAGATTGGTTAAAAACCATGATTGGATTAGAATAAGCCTAGGGAGGACAAAAATGACCTAAATGTGCAACCAATGACACAAAATAACATATTGGATGCACGAGATAGGTTAAAAACACAAATTGGATTAGAATAAGCCTAGGGAGGACGAAAATGACCTAAATGTTCAACCAATGACATAAAATAACACAAAATCACATATTGGATGCATAAGATTGGTTAAAAACCCTAATTGGATTAGAATAAGCCTAGCGAGAATTAAAATGACATAATTGGATAACCGATGACACAAAATCAGTTATTATATGCACAAGATTGGTTAAAAACCCTAATTGGATTAGAATAAGCCTAGGGAGGACGAAAATGACCTAAATGTGCAACCAATGACACAAAATCACATATTGGATGCACAAGATTGGTTAAAAACCCTAATTGTATTAGAATAAGCCTTGGGAGGACGAAAATGACCTAAATGTTCAACCAATGACACAAATTGACACAAAATCACATATGGTATGCACAAGATTGGATAAAAATCCTAATTGGATTAGAATAAGCCTGGGGAGGACGAAAATGACCTAAATGTACAACCAATGACACAAAATCACATATTGGATGCACAAGATTGGTTAAAAACCCTAATTGGATTAGAATAAGCCTAGGGAGGAAGAAAATGACCTAAATGTGCCACCAATGACAGAAAATCACATATTGGATGCACAAGATTGGTTAAAACCCTAATTGGATTAGAATAAGTCTAGGGAGGACCAAAATGACCTAAATGTTCAACCAATGACACAAAGTCACATATTGGATGCACAAGATTGGTTAAAAACCCTAATTGGATTTGAATAAGTCTAGCGAGGACGAAAATGAACTTATTGGATTACCAATGACACAAAATCACTTATAATATGCAGAAGATTGGTTAAAGACCCTAATTGGATTAGAATAAGCCTAGGGAGGACGAAAATGACATAAATGTGGAACCAATGACACAAAATCACATATTGAATGCACAAGATTGGTTAAAAACCCTAATTGGATTAGAATAAGACTAGGGAGGACGAAAATGACCTAAATGTTTAACCAATGACACAAAATGACACAAAATCACATATTGGATGCACAAGATTGGTTAAAAACCCTAATTGGATTAGAATAAGCCTAGCGAGGACGAAAATGACCTAATTGGATTACCAATGACACAAAATCACTTATTATATGCACAAGATTGGTTAGAAACCCTAATTGGATTAGAATATGCCTAGGGAGGACGAAATTTGCCTAAATGTTCAACCAATGACACAAAATCACATATTGGATGCACAAGATTGGTTAAAAACCCTAATTGGATTAGAATAAGCCTAGGGAGGACGAAAATGACCTAAATGTGCAACCAATGACACAAAATCACATATTGGATGCACAAGATTGGTTAAAAACCCTGATTGGATTAGAATAAGCCTAGGGAGGACAAAAATGACCTAATCGGATTACAAATGACACAAAATCACTTATTATATGCATAAGATTGGTTAAAAACCCTAATTGGATTAGAATAAGCCTAGGGAGGACGAAAATGATCTAAATGTGCAACCGATGACACAAAATCACATATTGGATGCACAAGATTGGTTAAAAACCTAAATTAGATTAGAATAAGCCTAGGGAGGACAAAAATAACCTAAATGTGCAACCAATGACACAAAATCACATATTGGATGCACAAGATTGGTTAAAAACCCTAATTGGATTAGAATAAGCCAAGGGAGGACGAAAATGACCTAAATGTTCAACCAATGACACAAAATCACATATTCGATGCACAAGATTGGTTAAAAACCCTAATTGGATTAGAATAAGCCTAGGGAGGCCGAAAATGACCTAAATGATCAACCAATGACACAAATTGACACAAAATCGCATATGGGATGCACAACATTGGATTAAAATCATAATTGGATTAGAATAAGCCTGGGGAGGACGAAAATGACCTAATCGGATTACAAATGACACAAAATCACATATTGGATGCACAAGATTGGTTAAAAAGCCTAATTGGATTAGAATAAGCCTAGGGAGGACGAAAATGACCTAAATGTGTAACCAATGACACAAAATCACATATTGGATGCACAAGATTGGTTAAAAACCCTAATTAGATTAGAATAAGCCTAGGGACCACGAAAATGACCTAAATGTGCAACCAATGACACAAAATCACATATTGGATGCACAAGATTGGTTAAAAACCCTAATTGGATTAGAATAAGCTTGGGGAGGACGAAAATGACCTAAATGTTCAACCAATGACACAAAATCACATATTGGATGCACAAGATTGGTTAAAAACCCTAATTGGATTAGAATAAACCTAGGGAGGTCAAAAAATGACCTAAATGTGCAACCAATGACACAAAATCACATATTGGATGCACAAGATTGGTTAAAAACCCTAATTAGATTAGAATAAGCCTAGGAAGGACAAAAATGACCTAAATGTGCAACCAATGACACAAAATCACATATTGGATGCACAAGATTGGTTAAAAACCCTAATTGGATTAGAATAAGCCTAGGGAGGACGAAAATGACCTAAATGTTCAACCAATGACACAAATTGACACAAAATCGCATATGGGATGCACAACATTGGATTAAAATTCTAATTGGATTAGAATAAGCCTGGGGAGGACAAAAATGACCTAAATGTTCAACCAATGACACAAAATCACATATTGGATGCACAAGATTGGTTAAAAACCGTAATTGGATTAGAATAAGCCTAGGGAGGACGAAAATGACCTAAATGTGGAACCAATGACACAAAATCACATATTGGATGCACAAGATTGGTTAAAAACCCTAATTGAATTAGAATAAGTTTAGCGAGGACGAAAATGACCTAATCGGATTACAAATGACACAAAATCACTTATTATATGCACAAGATTGGTTAGAAACCCTAATTGGATTAGAATAAGCCTAGGAAGGACGAAAATGACCTAAATGTGCAACCAATGACACAAAATCACATATTGGATGCACAAGATTGGTTAAAAACCCTTATTGGATTAGAATAAGCCTAGGGAGGACGAAAATGACCTAAATGTTCAACCAATGACACAAATTGACACAAAATCGCATACGGGATGCACAACATTGGATTAGAATAAGCTTGGGGAGGACGAAAATGACCTAAATGTTCAACCAATGACACAAAATCACATATTGGATGCACAAGATTGGTTAAAAACCCTAATTGGATTAGAATAAGCCTAGGGAGGACGAAAATGACCTAAATGTGCAACCAATGACACAAAATCACATATTGGATGCACAAGATTGGTTAAAAATCGTAATTGGATTAGAATAAGCCTAGGGAGGACCAAAATGACATAAATGTTCAACCAATGACACAAAGTCACATATTGGATACACAAGATTGGTTAAAAACCCTAATTGGATTAGAATAAGTCTAGCGAGGACGAAAATGAACTTATTGGTTTACCAAGGACAAAAAATCACTTATTATATGCATAAGATTGGTTAAAAACCCTAATATGATTAGAATAAGCCTAGGGAGGACGAAAATGCCCTAAATGTGCAACCAATGACACAAAATCACATATTGGATGCATAAGATTGGTTAAAAACCTTAATTGGATTAAAACAAGCCTAGGGAGGACGAAAATGACCTAAATGTTCAACCAATGACACAAAATCACATATTGGATGCACAAGATTGGTTAAAAACCCTAATTGGATTAGAATAAGCCTAGCGAGGACAAAAATGACCTAATTGGATTACCAATGACAAAAAATCACTTATTATATGCACAAGATTGGTTAAAAACCCTAATTGGATTAGAATAAGCCTAGGGAGGACGAAAATGACCTAAATGTGCAACCAATGACACAAAATCACATATTGGATGCACAAGATTGGTTAAAAACCCTAATTGGATTAGAATAAGCCTAGGGAGGACGAAAATGACCTAAATGTGCAACCAATGACACAAAATCACATATTGGATGCACAAGATTGGTTAAAAACCCCAATTGGATTAGAATAAGTCTAGCGAGGACGAAAATGAACTTATTGGATTACCAATGACACAAAATCACATATTGGATGCACATGATTGGTTAAAAACCCTAATTGGATTAGAATAAGTTTAGCGAGGACGAAAATGACCTAATTAGATTACAAATGACACAAAATCACTTATTATAAGAACAAGATTGGTTAACAACCTTAATTGGATTAGAATAAGCCTAGGGAGGACCTAAATGACCTAAATGTTCAACCAATGACACAAAGTCACATATTGGATGCACAAGATTGGTTAAAAACCCTAATTGGATTAGAATAGGTCTAGCGAGAACGAAAATGAACTTATTGGTTTACCAACGACAAAAAATCACTTATTATATGCCCAAGGTTGGTTAAAAACCCTAATTGGATTAGAATAAGCCTAGGGAGGACGAAAATGACCTAAATGTGCAACCAATGACACAAAATCACATATTGGATGCACAAGATTGGTTAAAAACCCTAATTGGATTAGAATAAGCCTAGGGAGGACGAGAATGACCTAAATGTGCAACCAATGACACAAAATCACATATTGGATGCATAAGATTGGTTAAAAATCTTAATTGGATTAGAATAAGCCTAGCGAGGACGAAATTTGCCTAAATGTTCAACCAATGACACAAAATCACATATTGGATGCACAAGATTGGTTAAAAACCCTAATTGGATTAGAATAAGCCTAGGGAGGACGAAAATGACCTAAATGTGCAACCAATGACACAAAATCACATATTGGATGCACAAGATTGGTTAAAAACCCTAATTGGATTAGAATAAGCCTAGGGAGGACGAAAATGACCTAAATGTTCAACCAATGACACAAATTGACACAAAATCGCATATGGGATGCACAACATTGGATTAAAATCCTAATTGGAGTAGAATAAGCCTGGGGAGGACGAAAATGACATAAATGTTCAACCAATGACACAAAATCACATATTGGATGCACAAGATTGGTTAAAAACCCTAATTGGATTAGAATAAGCCTAGGGAGGACGAAAATGACCTAAATGTGGAACCAATGACACAAAATCACATATTGGATGCACAAGATTGGTTAAAAACCCTAATTGAATTAGAATAAGTTTAGCGAGGACGAAAATGACCTAATCGGATTACAAATGACACAAAATCACTTATTATATGCACAAGATCTGTTAGAAACCCTAATTGGATTAGAATAAGCCTAGGGAGGACGAAAATGACCTAAATGTGCAACCAATGACACAAAATCACATATTGGATGCACAAGATTGGTTAAAAACCCTAATTGGATTAGAATAAGCCTAGGGAGGACGAAAATGACCAAAATGTTCAACCAATGACACAAAATGACACAAAATCACATATTGGATGCACAAGATTGGTTAAAAACCCTAATTGGATTAGAATAAGCCTAGGGAGGACGAAAATGACCTAAATGTGCAACCAATGACACAAAATCACATATTGGATGCACAAGATTGGTTAAAAACCCTAATTGGATTAGAATAAGCCTAGCGAGGACGAAAATGACCTAATTGGATTACCAATGACACAAAATCACTTATTATATGCATAAGATTGGTTAAAAACCCTAATTGGATTAGAATAAGCCTAGGGAGGACGAAAATGACCTAAATGTGCAACCAATGACACAAAATCACATATTGGATGCACAAGATTGGTTAAAAACCCTAATTGGATTAGAATAAGCCTAGGGAGGACGAAAATGACCTAAATGTGCAACCAATGACACAAAATCACATATTGGATGCACAACATTGGTTAAAAACCCTAATTGGATTAGAATAAGCCTAGGGAGGACGAAAATGACCTAAATGTGCAACCAATGACACAAAATCACATATTGGATGCACAAGATTGGTTAAAAACCCTAATTGGATTACAATAAGCCTAGCGAGGACGAAAATGACCTAATTGGATTACCAATGACACAAAATCACTTATTATATGCACAAGATTGGTTAAAAACCCTAATCGGATTAGAATAAGCCTAGGGAGGACGAAAATGACCTAAATGTGCAACCAATGACACAAAATCACATATTGGATGCACAAGATTGGTTAAAAATCCTAAATTGATTAGAATAAGCCTAGGGAGGACGAAAATGACCTAAATGTTCAACCAATGACACAAAATCACATATTGGATGCACAAGATTGGTTAAAAACCCTAATTGGATTAGAATAAGCCTAGGGAGGACGAAAATGACCTAAATGTGCAACCAATGACACAAAATCACATATTGGATGCACAAGATTGGTTAAATACCCTAATTGGATTAGAATAAGCCTAGGGAGGACGAAAATGACATAAATGTTCAACCAATGACACAAAATCACATATTGGATGCACAAGATTGGTTAAAAACCCTAATTGGATTAGAATAAGCCTTGGGAGGACGAAAATGACCTAAATGTTCAACCAATGACACAAAATGACAAAAAATCACATATTGGATGCATAATATTGGTTAAAAACCCTAATTGGTTAGAATAAGCCTAGGGAGGACGAAAATGACCTAAATGTTCAACCAATGACACAAAATCACATATTGGATGCACAAGATTGGTTAAAAACCCTAATTGGATTAGAATAAGCCTAGGGAGGACGAAAATGACCTAAATGTGCAACCAATGACACAAAATCACATATTGGATGCACAAGATTGGTTAAAAAGCCTAATTGGATTAGAATAAGCCTAGGGAGGACGAAAATGACCTAAATGTGCAACCAATGACACAAAATCACATATTGGATGCACAAGATTGGTTAAAAACCCTAATTAGATTAGAATAAGCCTAGGGAGGACGAAAATGACCTAAATGTGCAACCAATGACACAAAATCACATATTGGATGCACAACATTGGTTAAAAACCCTAATTGGATTAGACTAAGCCTGGGGAGGACGAAAATGACCTAAATGTTCAACCAATGGCACAAAATCACATATTGGATGCACAAGATTGGTTAAAAACCCTAATTGGATTAGAATAAGTTTAGTGAGGACGAAAATGACCTAATTGGATTACAAATGACACAAAATCACTTATTATATGCACAAGATTGGTTAAAAACTCTAATTGGATTAGAATAAGCCTAGGGAGGACGAAAATGACCTAAATGTGCAACCAATGACACAAAATCACATATTCGATGCACAAGATTGGTGAAAAACCCTAATTGGATTAGAATAAGCCTAGGGAGGACGAAAATGACCTAAATGTGGAACCAATGACACAAAATCACATATTGGATGCACAAGATTGGTTAAAAACCCTGATTGGATTAGAATAAGCCTAGGGAGGACAAAAATGACCTAATCGGATTACAAATGACACAAAATCACTTATTATATGCATAAGATTGGTTAAAAACCCTAATTGTATTAGAATAAGCCTAGGGAGGACGAAAATGACCTAAATGTGCAACCAATGACACAAAATCACATATTGGATGCACAAGATTGGTTAAAAACCTAAATTAGATTAGAATAAGCCTAGGGAGGACAAAAATGACCTAAATGTGCAACCAATGACACAAAATCACATATTGGATGCACAAGATTGGTTAAAAACCCTAATTGGATTAGAATAAGCCAAGGGAGGACGAAAATGACCTAAATGTTCAACCAATGACACAAAATCACATATTCGATGCACAAGATTGGTTAAAAACCCTAATTGGATTAGAATAAGTTTAGCGAGGACAAAAATGACCTAATCGGATTACAAATGACACAAAATCACTTATTATATGCACAAGATTGGTTAAAAACCCTAATTGGATTAGAATAAGCCTAGGGAGGACGAAAATGACTTAAATGTGCAACCAATGACACAAAATCACATATTCGATGCACAAGATTGGTGAAAAACCCTAATTGGATTAGAATAAGCCTAGGGAGGACGAAAATGACCTAAATGTTCAACCAATGACACAAAATGACACAAAATCGCATATTGGATGCACAAAATTGCTTAAAAACCCTAATTGGATTAGAATAATCCTAACGAGGACGAAAATTACCTAATTGGATTACCAATGACACAAAATCACATATTGGATGCACAAGATTGGTTAAAAACCCTAATTGGATTAGAATAAGCCTAGGGAGGACAAAAATGACCTAAATGTGCAACCAATGACACAAAATCACATATTGGATGCACAAGATTGGTTAAAATTCCTAATTAGATTAGAATAAGCCTAGGGAGGACAAAAATGACCTAGATGTGCAACAAATGACACAAAATCACATATTGGATGCATAAGATAGGTTAAAAACCCCAATTGGATTAGAATAAGCCTAGCGAGGACGAAAATGACCTAATTGGAATACCAATGACATAAAATCACTTATTATATGCACAAGATTGGTTAAAAACCCTAATTGGATTAGAATAAGCCTAGGGAGGACAAAAATGACCTAAATGTGCAACCAATGACACAAAATCACATATTGGATGCACAAGATTGGTTAAAAACCCTAATTGGATTAGAATAAGCCTAGGGAGGACGAAAATGACCTAAATGTTCAACCAATGACACAAATTGACACAAAATCGCATATGGGATGCACAACATTGGATTAAAATTCTAATTGGATTAGAATAAGCCTGGGGAGGACAAAAATGACCGAAATGTTCAACCAATGACACAAAATCACATATTGGATGCACAAGATTGGTTAAAAACCCTAATTGGATTAGAATAAGCCTAGGGAGGACGAAAATGACCTAAATGTGCAACCAATGACACAAAATCACATATTGGATGCACAAGATTGGTTAAAAACCCTAATTGAATTAGAATAAGTTTAGCGAGGACGAAAATGACCTAATCGGATTACAAATGACACAAAATCACTTATTATATGCACAAGATTGGTTAGAAACCCTAATTGGATTAGAATAAGCCTAGGAAGGACGAAAATGACCTAAATGTGCAACCAATGACACAAAATCACATATTGGATGCACAAGATTGGTTAAAAACCCTTATTGGATTAGAATAAGCCTAGGGAGGACGAAAATGACCTAAATGTTCAACCAATGACACAAATTGACACAAAATCGCATACGGGATGCACAACATTGGATTAGAATAAGCTTGGGGAGGACGAAAATGACCTAAATGTTCAACCAATGACACAAAATCACATATTGGATGCACAAGATTGGTTAAAAACCCTAATTGGATTAGAATAAGCCTAGGGAGGACGAAAATGACCTAAATGTGCAACCAATGACACAAAATCACATATTGGATGCACAAGATTGGTTAAAAATCGTAATTGGATTAGAATAAGCCTAGGGAGGACCAAAATGACATAAATGTTCAACCAATGACACAAAGTCACATATTGGATACACAAGATTGGTTAAAAACCCTAATTGGATTAGAATAAGTCTAGCGAGGACGAAAATGAACTTATTGGTTTACCAAGGACAAAAAATCACTTATTATATGCATAAGATTGGTTAAAAACCCTAATATGATTAGAATAAGCCTAGGGAGGACGAAAATGCCCTAAATGTGCAACCAATGACACAAAATCACATATTGGATGCATAAGATTGGTTAAAAACCTTAATTGGATTAAAACAAGCCTAGGGAGGACGAAAATGACCTAAATGTTCAACCAATGACACAAAATCACATATTGGATGCACAAGATTGGTTAAAAACCCTAATTGGATTAGAATAAGCCTAGCGAGGACAAAAATGACCTAATTGGATTACCAATGACAAAAAATCACTTATTATATGCACAAGATTGGTTAAAAACCCTAATTGGATTAGAATAAGCCTAGGGAGGACGAAAATGACCTAAATGTGCAACCAATGACACAAAATCACATATTGGATGCACAAGATTGGTTAAAAACCCTAATTGGATTAGAATAAGCCTAGGGAGGACGAAAATGACCTAAATGTTCAACCAATGACACAAATTGACACAAAATCAAATATTGGATGCACAAGCTTGGATAAAAATCCTAATTGGATGAGAATAAGCCTGGGGAGGACGAAATTTGCCTAAATGTGCAACCAATGACACAAAATCACATATTGGATGCACAAGATTGGTTAAAAACCTAATTGGATTAGAATAAGCCTAGGGAGGACGAAAATGACCTAAATGTTCAACCAATGACACAAATTGACACAAAATCACATATTGGATGCACAAGATTGGATAAAAATCCTAATTGGATGAGAATAAGCCTGGGGAGGACGAAATTTGCCTAAATGTGCAACCAATGACACAAAATCACATATTGGATGCACAAGATTGGTTAAAAACCCTAATTGGATTAGAATAAGCCTAGGGAGGACGAAAATGACTTAAATGTTCAACCAATGACACAAAATCACATATTGGATGCAAAAGATTGGTTAAAAACCCTAATTGGATTAGAATAAGCCTAGGGAGGACGAAAATGACCTAAATGTGCAACCAATGACACAAAATCACATATTGGATGCACAAGATTGGTTAAAAACCCTAATTGGATTAGAATAAGCCTAGGGAGGACGAAAATGACCTAAATGTTCAACCAATGACACAAATTGACACAAAATCACATATTGGATGCAAAAGATTGGATAAAAATCCTAAGTGGATTAGAATAAGCCTGGGGAGGACGAAAATGACCTAAATGTTCAACCTATGACACAAAATGACACAAAATCACATATTGGATGCATAAGATTGGTTAAAAACCCTAATTGGATTAGAATAAGCCTAGCGAGGACAAAAATGACCTAATTGGATTACCAATGACATAAAATCACTTATTATATGCACAAGATTGGTTACAAACCCTAATTGGATTAGAATAAGCCTAGGGAGGACGAAAATGACCTAAATGTGCAACCAATGACACAAAATCACATATTGGATGCACAAGATTGGTTAAAAACCCTAATTGGATTAGAATAAGCCTAGGGAGGACGAAAATGACCTAAATGTTCAACCAATGACACAAATTGACACAAAATCATATATGGGATGCACAACATTGGATTATAATCCTAATTGGATTAGAATAAGCCTGGGGAGGACGAAAATGACCTAAATGTTCAACCAATGACACAAAATCACATATTGGATGCACAAGATTGGTTAAAAACCCTAATTGGATTAGAATAAGCCTAGGGAGGACGAAAATGACCTAAATTTTCAACCAATGACACAAAAACACATATTGGATGCACAATATTGGTTAAAAACCCTAATTGAATTAGAATAAGCCTAGGGAGGACGAAAATGACCTAAATGTGCAACCAATGACACAAAATCACATATTGGATGCACAAGATTGGTTAAAAACCCTAATTGGATTAGAATAAGCCTAGGGAGGACGAAAATGACCTAAATGTTCAACCAATGACACAAATTGACACAAAATCGCATATGGGATGCACAACATTGGATTAAAATTCTAATTGGATTAGAATAAGCCTGGGGAGGACAAAAATGACCAAAATGTTCAACCAATGACACAAAATCACATATTGGATGCACAAGATTGGTTAAAAACCCTAATTGAATTAGAATAAGCCTAGGGAGGAAGAAAATGACCTAAATGTGCAACCAATGACACAAAATCACATATTGGATGCACAAGATTGGTTAAAAACCCTAATTGAATTAGAATAAGTTTAGCGAGGACGAAAATGACCTAATCGGATTACAAATGACACAAAATCACTTATTATATGCACAAGATTGGTTAGAAACCCTAATTGGATTAGAATAAGCCTAGGAAGGACGAAAATGACCTAAATGTGCAACCAATGACACAAAATCACATATTGGATGCACAAGATTGGTTAAAAACCCTTATTGGATTAGAATAAGCCTAGGGAGGACGAAAATGACCTAAATGTTCAACCAATGACACAAATTGACACAAAATCGCATACGGGATGCACAACATTGGATTAGAATAAGCTTGGGGAGGACGAAAATGACCTAAATGTTCAACCAATGACACAAAATCACATATTGGATGCACAAGATTGGTTAAAAACCCTAATTGGATTAGAATAAGCCTAGGGAGGACGAAAATGACCTAAATGTGCAACCAATGACACAAAATCACATATTGGATGCACAAGATTGGTTAAAAATCGTAATTGGATTAGAATAAGCCTAGGGAGGACCAAAATGACATAAATGTTCAACCAATGACACAAAGTCACATATTGGATACACAAGATTGGTTAAAAACCCTAATTGGATTAGAATAAGTCTAGCGAGGACGAAAATGAACTTATTGGTTTACCAAGGACAAAAAATCACTTATTATATGCATAAGATTGGTTAAAAACCCTAATATGATTAGAATAAGCCTAGGGAGGACGAAAATGCCCTAAATGTGCAACCAATGACACAAAATCACATATTGGATGCATAAGATTGGTTAAAAACCTTAATTGGATTAAAACAAGCCTAGGGAGGACGAAAATGACCTAAATGTTCAACCAATGACACAAAATCACATATTGGATGCACAAGATTGGTTAAAAACCCTAATTGGATTAGAATAAGCCTAGCGAGGACAAAAATGACCTAATTGGATTACCAATGACAAAAAATCACTTATTATATGCACAAGATTGGTTAAAAACCCTAATTGGATTAGAATAAGCCTAGGGAGGACGAAAATGACCTAAATGTGCAACCAATGACACAAAATCACATATTGGATGCACAAGATTGGTTAAAAACCCTAATTGGATTAGAATAAGCCTAGGGAGGACGAAAATGACCTAAATGTGCAACCAATGACACAAAATCACATATTGGATGCACAAGATTGGTTAAAAACCCCAATTGGATTAGAATAAGTCTAGCGAGGACGAAAATGAACTTATTGGATTACCAATGACACAAAATCACATATTGGATGCACATGATTGGTTAAAAACCCTAATTGGATTAGAATAAGTTTAGCGAGGACGAAAATGACCTAATTAGATTACAAATGACACAAAATCACTTATTATAAGAACAAGATTGGTTAACAACCTTAATTGGATTAGAATAAGCCTAGGGAGGACCTAAATGACCTAAATGTTCAACCAATGACACAAAGTCACATATTGGATGCACAAGATTGGTTAAAAACCCTAATTGGATTAGAATAGGTCTAGCGAGAACGAAAATGAACTTATTGGTTTACCAACGACAAAAAATCACTTATTATATGCCCAAGGTTGGTTAAAAACCCTAATTGGATTAGAATAAGCCTAGGGAGGACGAAAATGACCTAAATGTGCAACCAATGACACAAAATCACATATTGGATGCACAAGATTGGTTAAAAACCCTAATTGGATTAGAATAAGCCTAGGGAGGACGAAAATGACCTAAATGTGCAACCAATGACACAAAATCACATATTGGATGCATAAGATTGGTCAAAAACCCTAATTGGATTAGAATAAGCCTAGCGAGGACGAAAATGACCTAAATGTTCAACCAATGACACAAAATGACACAAAATCACATATTGGATGCACAAGATTGGTTAAAAACCCAAATTGGGTGAGAATAAGCCTAGGGAGGACGAAAATGACCTAATTGGATTACCAATGACAAAAAATCACTTATTATATGCACAAGATTGGTTAAAAACCCTAATTGGATTAGAATAGGCCTAGCGAGGACGAAAATGACCTAAATGTGCAACCAATGACACAAAATCACATATTGGATGCACAAGATTGGTTAAAAACCCTAATTGGATTAGAATAAGCCTAGGGAGGACGAAAATGACCTAAATGTTCAACCAATGACACAAATTGACACAAAATCACATATTGGATGCACAAGATTGGATAAAAATCCTAATTGGATTAGAATAAGCCTGGGGAGGACGAAAATTACCTAAATGTTCAACCAATGACACAAAATCACATATTGGATGCACAAGAATTGTTAAAAACCCAAATTGGGTGAGAATAAGCTTAGGGAGGATGAAAATGACCTAATTGGATTACCAATGACAAAAAATCACTTATTATATGCACAAGATTGGTTAAAAACCCTAATTGGATTAGAATAGGCCTAGCGAGGACGAAAATGACCTAAATGTGCAACCAATGACACAAAATCACATATTGGATGCACAAGATTGGTTAAAAACCCTAATTGGATTAGAATAAGCCTAGGGAGGACGAAAATGACCTAAATGTTCAACCAATGACACAAATTGACACAAAATCACATATGGGATGCACAAGATTGGACAAAAATCCTAATTGGATTAGAATAAGCCTGGGGAGGACGAAATTTGCCTAAATGTTCAACCAATGACACAAAATCACATATTGGATGCACAAGATTGGTTAAAAACCCTAATTGGATTAGAATAAGCCTAGGGAGGACGAAAATGACCTAAATGTGCAACCAATGACACAAAATCACATATTGGATGCACAAGATTGGTTAAAAACCCTAATTGGATTAGAATAAATCTAGGGAGGACGAAAATGACCTAAATGTTCAACCAATGACACAAAGTCACATATTGGATGCACAAGATTGGTTAAAAACCCTAATTGGATTAGAATAAGTCTAGCGAGGACGAAAATGAACTTATTGGATTACCAATGACACAAAATCACTTATTATATGCACAAGATTGGTTAAAGACCCTAATTGGATTAGAATAAGCCTAGGGAGGACGAAAATGACCTAAATGTGCAACCAATGACACAAAATCACATATTGGATGCACAAGATTGGTTAAAAACCCTAATTGGATTAGAATAAGCCTAGGGAGGACGAAAATGACCTAAATGTTCAACCAATGACACAACATGACACAAAATCACATATTGGATCCACAAGATTGGTTAAAAACCCTAATTGGATTAGAATAAGCCTAGCGAGGACGAAAATGACCTAATTGGATTACCAATGACACAAAATTACTTATCATATGCACAAGATTGGTTAAAAACCCTAATTGGATTACAATAAGCCTAGGGAGGACAAAAATGACCTAAATGTTGAACCAATGACACAAAGTCACATATTGGATGCACAAGATTGGTTAAAAACCCTAATTGGATTAGAATAAGCGTAGGGAGGACGAAAATGACCTAAATGTGCAACCAATGACACAAAATCACATATTGGATGCACAAGATTGGTTAAAAACCCTAATTGGATTAGAATAAGCCTAGGGAGGACGAAAATGACCTAAATGTGGAACCAATGACACAAAATCACATATTGGATGCACAAGATTGGTTAAAAACCCTAATTGAATTAGAATAAGTTTAGCGAGGACGAAAATGACCTAATCGGATTACAAATGACACAAAATCACTTATTATATGCACAAGATTGGTTAGAAACCCTTATTGGATTAGAATAAGCCTAGGGAGGACGAAAATGACCTAAATGTGCAACCAATGACACAAAATCGCATATTGGATGCACAACATTGGATTAAAATTCTAATTGGATTAGAATAAGCCTAGGGAGGACAAAAATGACCTAAATGTTCAACCAATGACACAAAATCACATATTGGATGCACAAGATTGGTTAAAAACCCTAATTGGATTAGAATAAGCCTAGGGAGGACGAAAATGACCTAAATGTGGAACCAATGACACAAAATCACATATTGGATGCACAAGATTGGTTAAAAACCCTAATTGAATTAGAATAAGTTTAGCGAGGACGAAAATGACCTAATCGGATTACAAATGACACAAAATCACTTATTATATGCACAAGATCTGTTAGAAACCCTAATTGGATTAGAATAAGCCTAGGGAGGACGAAAATGACCTAAATGTGCAACCAATGACACAAAATCACATATTGGATGCACAAGATTGGTTAAAAACCCTAATTGGATTAGAATAAGCCTAGGGAGGACGAAAATGACCTAAATGTGCAACCAATGACACAAAATCACATATTGGATGCACAAGATTGGTTAAAAACCTAAATTGGATTAGAATAAGCCTAGGGAGAACGAAAATGACCTAAATGTTCAACCAATAACACAAAATAACACAAAACCACATATTGGATGCATAAGATTTGTTAAAAACCCTAATTGGATTAGAATAAGCCTAGCGAGGACGAAAATGACCAAATTGGATTACCAATGACATAAAATCACTTATTATATGCACAAGATTGGTTAAAAACCCTAATTGGATTAGAATAAGCCTAGGGAGGACGAAAATGACCTAAATGTGCAACCAATGACACAAAATCACATATTGGATGCACAAGATTGGTTAAAAACCCTAATTGGATTAGAATAAGCCTAGGGAGGACGAAAATGACCTAAATGTTCAACCAATGACACAAATTGGCACAAAATCACATATTGGATGCACAAGATTGGATAAAAATCCTAATTGGATTAGAATAAGCCTTGGGAAGACGAAAATGACCTAAATGTTCAACCAATGACACAAAATCACATATTGGATGCACAAGATTGGTTAAAAACCCTAATTGGATTAGAATAAGCCTAGGGAGGACGAAAATGACCTAAATGTGCAACCAATGACACAAAATCACATATTGGATGCACAAGATTGGTTAAAAACCCTAATTGAATTAGAATAAGTTTAGCGAGGACGAAAATGACCTAATCGGATTACAAATGACACAAAATCACTTATTATATGCACAAGATTGGTTAGAAACCCTAATTGGATTAGAATAAGCCTAGGAAGGACGAAAATGACCTAAACGTGCAACCAATGACACAAAATCACATATTGGATGCACAAGATTGGTTAAAAACCCTAATTGGATTAGAATAAGCCTAGGGAGGACGAAAATGACCTAAATGTTCAACCAATGACACAAATTGACACAAAATCGCATATGGGATGCCCAACATTGGATTAAAATTCTAATTGGATTAGAATAAGCCTGGGGAGGACAAAAATGACCTAAATGTTCAACCAATGACACAAAATCACATATTGGATGCACAAGATTGGTTAAAAACCCTAATTGGATTAGAATAAGCCTAGGGAGGACGAAAATGACCTAAATGTGGAACCAATGACACAAAATCACATATTGGATGCACAAGATTGGTTAAAAACCCTAATTGGATTAGAATAAGCCTAGGGAGGACGAAAATGACCTAAATGTGCAACCAATGACACAAAATCACATATTGGATGCACAAGATTGGTTAAAAACCCTAATTGGATTACAATAAGCCTAACGAGGACGAAAATGACCTAATTGGAGCACCAATGACACAAAATGACACAAAATCACATATTGGATGCATAAGATTGGTCAAAAACCCTAATTGGATTAGAATAAGCCTAGCGAGGACGAAAATGACCTAATTGGATTACCAATGACACAAAATCACTTATTATATGCACAAGATTGGTTAAAAACCCTAATTGGATTAGAATAAGCCTAGGGAGGACGAAAATGACCTAAATGTTCAACCAATGACACAAAATGACACAAAATCACATATTGGATGCATAAGATTGGTTAAAAACCCTAATTGGATTAGAATAAGCCTAGCGAGGACGAAAATGACCTAATTGGATTACCAATGACATAAAATCACTTATTATATGCACAAGATTGGTTACACACCCTAATTGGATTAGAATAAGCCTAGGGAGGACGAAAATGACCTAAATGTGCAACCAATGACACAAAATCACATATTGGATGCACAAGATTGGTTAAAAACCCTAATTGGATTAGAATAAGCCTAGGGAGGACGAAAATGACCTAAATGTTCAACGAATGACACAAATTGACACAAAATCGCATACGGGATGCACAACATTGGATTAGAATAAGCCTAGGGAGGACGAAAATGACCTAAATGTTCAACCAATGACACAAAATCACATATTGGATGCACAAGATTGGTTAAAAACCCTAATTGGATTAGAATAAGCCTAGGGAGGACGAAAAAGACCTAAATGTTCAATCAATGACACAAAATGACACAAAATCACATATTGGATGCACAAGATTGGTTGAAAACCCTAATTGGAGTAGAATAAGCATTAGGAGGACGAAAATGACTTAAATGTTCAACCAATGACACAAAATGACACAAAATCACATATTTGATGCACAAGATTGGTTAAAAACCCTAATTGGATTAGAATAAGCCTAGGGAGGACGAAAATGACCTAAATGTTCAACCAATGACACAAAATGACATATTGGATGCACAAGATTGGTTAAAAACCCTAATTGGATTAGAATAAGCCTAGGGAGGACAAAAATGACCTAAATGTGCAACCAATGACACAAAATCACATATTGGATGCACAAGATTGGTTAAAAACCCTAATTGGATTAGAATAAGCCTAGGGAGGACGAAAATGACCTAAATGTTCAACCAATGACACAAAATCGCATATGGGATGCACAACATTGGATTAAAATCCTAATTGGATTAGAATAAGCCTGGGGACGACGAAAATGAACTTATTGGATTACCAATGACAGAAAATCACTTATTTTATGCACAAGATTGGTTAAAAACCCTAATTGGATTAGAATAAGCCTAGGGAGGACAAAAATGACCTAAATGTGCAACCAATGACACAAAATCACATATTGGATGCACAAGATTGGTTAAAAACCCTAATTGGATTAGAATAAGCCGAGGGAGGACGAAAATGACCTAAATGTTCAACCAATGACCCAAAATGACACAAAATCACATATTGGATGCACAAGATTGGTTAAAAACCCGAATTGGATTAGAATAAGCCTAGAGAGGACGAAAATGACCTAAATGTGCAACCAATGACACAAAATCACATATTGGATGCACAAGATTGGTTAAAAACCCTAATTGGATTCGAATAAGCCTAAGGAGGACGAAATCACCTAATTGGATTACCGATGACAGAAAATCACTTATTATATGCACAAGATTGGTTAAAAACCCTAATTGGATTAGAATAAGCCTAGGGAGGACAAAAATGACCTAAATGTGCAACCAATGACACAAAATCACATATTGGATGCACAAGATTGGTTAAAAACCCTAATTGGATTAGAATAAGCCAAGGGAGGACGAAAATGACCTAAATGTTCAACCAATGACACAAAATCACATATTCGATGCACAAGATTGGTTAAAAACCCTAATTGGATTAGAATAAGTTTAGCGAGGACAAAAATGACCTAATCGGATTACAAATGACACAAAATCACTTATTATATGCACAAGATTGGTTAAAAACCCTAATTGTATTAGAATAAGCCTAGGGAGGACGAAAATGACCTAAATGTGCAACCAATGACACAAAATCACATATTGGATGCACAAGATTGGTTAAAAACCTAAATTAGATTAGAATAAGCCTAGGGAGGACAAAAATGACCTAAATGTGCAACCAATGACACAAAATCACATATTGGATGCACAAGATTGGTTAAAAACCCTAATTGGATTCGAATAAGCCAAGGGAGGACGAAAATGACCTAAATGTTCAACCAATGACACAAAATCACATATTCGATGCACAAGATTGGTTAAAAACCCTAATTGGATTAGAATAAGTTTAGCGAGGACAAAAATGACCTAATCGGATTACAAATGACACAAAATCACTTATTATATGCACAAGATTGGTTAAAAACCCTAATTGGATTAGAATAAGCCTAGGGAGGACGAAAATGACTTAAATGTGCAACCAATGACACAAAATCACATATTCGATGCACAAGATTGGTGAAAAACCCTAATTGGATTAGAATAAGCCTAGGGAGGACGAAAATGACCTAAATGTTCAACCAATGACACAAAATGACACAAAATCACATATTGGATGCACAAAATTGCTTAAAAACCCTAATTGGATTAGAATAATCCTAACGAGGACGAAAATGACCTAATTGGATTACCAATGACACAAAATCACATATTGGATGCACAAGATTGGTTAAAAACCCTAATTGGATTAGAATAAGCCTAGGGAGGACAAAAATGACCTAAATGTGCAACCAATGACACAAAATCACATATTGGATGCACAAGATTGGTTAAAATTCCTAATTAGATTAGAATAAGCCTAGGGAGGACAAAAATGACCTAGATGTGCAACAAATGACACAAAATCACATATTGGATGCATAAGATAGGTTAAAAACCCCAATTGGATTAGAATAAGCCTAGCGAGGACGAAAATGACCTAATTGGAATACCAATGACATAAAATCACTTATTATATGCACAAGATTGGTTAAAAACCCTAATTGGATTAGAATAAGCCTAGGGAGGACAAAAATGACCTAAATGTGCAACCAATGACACAAAATCACATATTGGATGCACAAGATAGGTTAAAAACCCTAATTGGATTAGAATAAGCCTAGGGAGGACGAAAATGACCTAAATGTTCAACCAATGACACAAATTGACACAAAATCGCATATGGCATGCACAACATTGGATTAAAATACTAATTCGATTAGAATAATCCTGGGGAGGACGAAAATGACCTAAATGTTAGACCAATGACACAAAATCACATATTGGATGCACAAGATTGGTTAAAAACCCTAATTGTATTAGAATAAGTCTAGGGAGGACCAAAATGACCTAAATGTTCAACCAATGACACAAAGTCACATATTGGATGCACAAGATTGGTTAAAAACCCTAATTGGATTAGAATAAGCCTATCGAGGACGAAAATGAACTTATTGGATAACCAATGACAGAAAATCACTTATTATATGCACAAGATTGGTTAAAGACCCTAATTGGATTAGAATAAGCCTAGGGAGGATGAAAATGACCTAAATGTGCAACCAATGACACAAAATCACATATTGGATGCACAAGATTGCTTAAAAACCCTAATTGGATTAGAATAAGCCTAGGCAGGACGAAAATGACCTAAATGTTCAACCAATGACACAAATTGACACAAAATCGCATATGGGATGCACAACATTGGATTAAAATTCTAATTGGATTAGAATAAGCCTGGGGAGGACAAAAATGACCTAAATGTTCAACCAATGACACAAAATCACATATTGGATGCACAAGATTGGTTAAAAACCCTAATTGGATTAGAATAAGCCTAGGGAGGACGAAAATGACCTAAATGTGGAACCAATGACACAAAATCACATATTGGATGCACAAGATTGGTTAAAAACCCTAATTGAATTAGAATAAGTTTAGCGAGGACGAAAATGACCTAATCGGATTACAAATGACACAAAATCACTTATTATATGCACAAGATTGGTTAAAAACCCTAATTGGATTAGAATAAGCCTAGGGAGGACGAAAATGACCTAATTGTGCAACCAATGACACAAAATCACATATTCGATGCACAAGATTGGTGAAAAACCCTAATTGGATTAGAATAAGCCTAGGGAGGACGAAAATGACCTAAATGTTCAACCAATGACACAAAATGACACGAAATCACATATTGGATGCACAAGATTGGTTAAAAACCCTAATTGGATTAGAATAAGCCTAGGGAGGACGAAAATGACCTAAATATTCAATCAATGACACAAAATGACACAAAATCACATTTTGCATGCACAAGATTGGTTAAAAACCCTAATTGGATTAGAATAAACCTAGGGAGGACGAAAATGACCAAAATGTTCAACCAATGACACAAAATCACATATCGGATGCACAAGATTGGTTAAAAACCCTAATTGGATTAGAATAAGCCTAGGGAGAACGAAAATGACCTAAATGTTCAACCAATGACACAAAATCACATATTGGATGCACAAGATTGGTTAAAAACCCTAATTGGATTAGAATAAGCCTAGGGAGGACGAAAATGACCTAAATGTGCAACCAATGACACAAAATCACATATTGGATGCACTAGATTGGTTAAAAACCCTAATTGGATTAGAATAAGCCTAGCGAGGACGAAAATGACCTAATCGGATTACAAATGACACAAAATCACTTATTATATGCACAAGATTGGTTAAAAACCCTAATTGGATTAGAATAAGCCTAGGGAGGACGAAAATGACCTAAATGTGCAACCAATGACACAAAAACACATATTGGATGCACAATATTGGTTAAAAACCCTAATTGGATTAGAATAAGCCTAGGGAGGACGAAAATGACCTAAATGTGCAACCAATGACACAAAATCACATATTGGATGCACAAGATTGGTTAAAAACCCTAATTAGATTAGAATAAGCCTAGGGAGGACGAAAATGACCTAAATGTGCAACCAATGACACAAAATCACATATTGGATGCACAACATTGGTTAAAAACCCTAATTGGAATAGACTAAGCCTGGGGAGGACGAAAATGACCTAAATGTTCAACCAATGACACAAAATCACATATTGGATGCACAAGATTGGTTAAAAACCCTAATTGGATTAGAATAAGTTTAGTGAGGACGAAAATGACCTAATTGGATTACAAATGACACAAAATCACTTATTATATGCACAAGATTGGTTAAAAACTCTAATTGGATTAGAATAAGCCTAGGGAGGACGAAAATGACCTAAATGTGCAACCAATGACACAAAATCACATATTCGATGCACAAGATTGGTGAAAAACCCTAATTGGATTAGAATAAGCCTAGGGAGGACGAAAATGACCTAAATGTGGAACCAATGACACAAAATCACATATTGGATGCACAAGATTGGTTAAAAACCCTGATTGGATTAGAATAAGCCTAGGGAGGACAAAAATGACCTAATCGGATTACCAATGACACAAAATCACTTATTATATGCATAAGATTGGTTAAAAACCCTAATTGTATTAGAATAAGCCTAGGGAGGACGAAAATGACCTAAATGTGCAACCAATGACACAAAATCACATATTGGATGCACAAGATTGGTTAAAAACCTAAATTAGATTAGAATAAGCCTAGGGTGGACAAAAATGACCTAAATGTGCAACCAATGACACAAAATCACATATTGGATGCACAAGATTGGTTAAAAACCCTAATTGGATTAGAATAAGCCAAGGGAGGACGAAAATGACCTAAATGTTCAACCAATGACACAAAATCACATATTCGATGCACAAGATTGGTTAAAAACCCTAATTGGATTAGAATAAGTTTAGCGAGGACAAAAATGACCTAATCGGATTACAAATGACACAAAATCACTTATTATATGCACAAGATTGGTTAAAAACCCTAATTGGATTAGAATAAGCCTAGGGAGGACGAAAATGACTTAAATGTGCAACCAATGACACAAAATCACATATTCGATGCACAAGATTGGTGAAAAACCCTAATTGGATTAGAATAAGCCTAGGGAGGACGAAAATGACCTAAATGTTCAACCAATGACACAAAATGACACAAAATCACATATTGGATGCACAAGATTGCTTAAAAACCCTAATTGGATTAGAATAATCCTAACGAGGACGAAAATGACCTAATTGGATTACCAATGACACAAAATCACATATTGGATGCACAAGATTGGTTAAAAACCCTAATTGGATTAGAATAAGCCTAGGGAGGACAAAAATGACCTAAATGTGCAACCAATGACACAAAATCACATATTGGATGCACAAGATTGGTTAAAATTCCTAATTAGATTAGAATAAGCCTAGGGAGGACAAAAATGACCTAGATGTGCAACAAATGACACAAAATCACATATTGGATGCATAAGATAGGTTAAAAACCCCAATTGGATTAGAATAAGCCTAGCGAGGACGAAAATGACCTAATTGGAATACCAATGACATAAAATCACTTATTATATGCACAAGATTGGTTAAAAACCCTAATTGGATTAGAATAAGCCTAGGGAGGACAAAAATGACCTAAATGTGCAACCAATGACACAAAATCACATATTGGATGCACAAGATAGGTTAAAAACCCTAATTGGATTAGAATAAGCCTAGGGAGGACGAAAATGACCTAAATGTTCAACCAATGACACAAATTGACACAAAATCGCATATGGCATGCACAACATTGGATTAAAATACTAATTCGATTAGAATAATCCTGGGGAGGACGAAAATGACCTAAATGTTAGACCAATGACACAAAATCACATATTGGATGCACAAGATTGGTTAAAAACCCTAATTGTATTAGAATAAGTCTAGGGAGGACCAAAATGACCTAAATGTTCAACCAATGACACAAAGTCACATATTGGATGCACAAGATTGGTTAAAAACCCTAATTGGATTAGAATAAGCCTATCGAGGACGAAAATGAACTTATTGGATAACCAATGACAGAAAATCACTTATTATATGCACAAGATTGGTTAAAGACCCTAATTGGATTAGAATAAGCCTAGGGAGGATGAAAATGACCTAAATGTGCAACCAATGACACAAAATCACATATTGGATGCACAAGATTGCTTAAAAACCCTAATTGGATTAGAATAAGCCTAGGCAGGACGAAAATGACCTAAATGTTCAACCAATGACACAAATTGACACAAAATCGCATATGGGATGCACAACATTGGATTAAAATTCTAATTGGATTAGAATAAGCCTGGGGAGGACAAAAATGACCTAAATGTTCAACCAATGACACAAAATCACATATTGGATGCACAAGATTGGTTAAAAACCCTAATTGGATTAGAATAAGCCTAGGGAGGACGAAAATGACCTAAATGTGGAACCAATGACACAAAATCACATATTGGATGCACAAGATTGGTTAAAAACCCTAATTGAATTAGAATAAGTTTAGCGAGGACGAAAATGACCTAATCGGATTACAAATGACACAAAATCACTTATTATATGCACAAGATTGGTTAGAAACCCTAATTGGATTAGAATAAGCCTAGGAAGGACGAAAATGACCTAAATGTGCAACCAATGACACAAAATCACATATTGGATGCACAAGATTGGTTAAAAACCCTAATTGGATTAGAATAAGCCTAGGGAGGACGAAAATGACCTAAATGTTCAACGAATGACACAAATTGACACAAAATCGCATACGGGATGCACAACATTGGATTAGAATAAGCCTAGGGAGGACGAAAATGACCTGAATGTTCAACCAATTACACAAAATCACATATTGGATGCACAAGATTGGTTAAAAACCCTAATTGGATTAGAATAAGCCTAGGGAGGACGAAAATGACCTAAATGTGCAACCAATGACACAAAATCACATATTGGATGCACAAGATTGGTTAAAAACCCTAATTGGATTAGAATAAGTTTAGTGAGGACGAAAATGACCTAATTGGATTACAAATGACACAAAATCACTTATTATATGCACAAGATTGGTTAAAAACTCTAATTGGATTAGAATAAGCCTAGGGAGGACGAAAATGACCTAAATGTGCAACCAATGACACAAAATCACATATTGGATGCACAAGATTGGTTAAAAACCCTAATTGGATTAGAATAAGCCTAGGGAGGACGAAAATGACCTAAATGTGCAACCAATGACACAAAATCACATATTGGATGCACAAGATTGGTTAATAACCCTAATTGGATTAGAATAAGCCTAGCAGGACGAAAATGACCTAAATGTGCAACCAATGAGACTAAATCACATATTCGATGCACAAGATTGGTTAAAAACCCTAATTGGATTAGAATAAGCCTAGGGAGTACGAAAATGACCTAAATGTGCAACAAATGACACAAAATCACATATTGGATGCACAAGATTGGTTAAAAACCCTAATTGGATTAGAATCTAGGGAGGACAAAAATGACCTAAATGTGCAACCAATGACACAAAATCACATATTGGATGCACAAGATTGGTTAAAAACCCTAATTGGATTAGAATAAGCCTAGGGAGGACAAAAATGACCTAAATGTGCAACCAATGACACAAAATCACATATTGGATGCACAAGATTGGTTAAAAACCCTAATTGGATTAGAATAAACCTAGGGAGGACGAAAATGACCTAAAGGTGCAACCAATGACACAAAATCACATATTGGATGCACAAGATTGGTTAAAAACCCTAATTAGATTAGAATAAGCCTAGGGAGGACAAAAATGACCTAAATGTGCAACCAATGACACAAAATCACATATTGGATGCACAAGATTGGTTAAAAACCCTAATTAGATTAGAATAAGCCTAGGGAGGACAAAAATGACCTAAATGTGCAACCAATGACACAAAATCACATATTGGATGCACAAGATTGGTTAAAAACCCTAATTGGATTAGAATAAGCCTAGGGAGGACAAAAATGACCTAAATGTGCAACCAATGACACAAAATCACATATTCGATGCACAAGATTGGTGAAAAACCCTAATTGGATTAGAATAAGCCTAGGGAGGACGAAAATGACCTAAATGTGGAACCAATGACACAAAATCACATATTGGATGCACAAGATTGGTTAAAAACCCTGATTGGATTAGAATAAGCCTAGGGAGGACAAAAATGACCTAATCGGATTACAAATGACACTTATTATATGCATAAGATTGGTTAAAAACCCTAATTGTATTAGAATAAGCCTAGGGAGGACGAAAATGACCTAAATGTGCAACCAATGACACAAAATCACATATTGGATGCACAAGATTGGTTAAAAACCTAAATTAGATTAGAATAAGCCTAGGGAGGACAAAAATGACCTAAATGTGCAACCAATGACACAAAATCACATATTGGATGCACAAGATTGGTTAAAAACCCTAATTGGATTCGAATAAGCCAAGGGAGGACGAAAATGACCTAAATGTTCAACCAATGACACAAAATCACATATTCGATGCACAAGATTGGTTAAAAACCCTAATTGGATTAGAATAAGTTTAGCGAGGACAAAAATGACCTAATCGGATTACAAATGACACAAAATCACTTATTATATGCACAAGATTGGTTAAAAACCCTAATTGGATTAGAATAAGCCTAGGGAGGACGAAAATGACTTAAATGTGCAACCAATGACACAAAATCACATATTCGATGCACAAGATTGGTGAAAAACCCTAATTGGATTAGAATAAGCCTAGGGAGGACGAAAATGACCTAAATGTTCAACCAATGACACAAAATGACACAAAATCACATATTGGATGCACAAAATTGCTTAAAAACCCTAATTGGATTAGAATAATCCTAACGAGGACGAAAATGACCTAATTGGATTACCAATGACACAAAATCACATATTGGATGCACAAGATTGGTTAAAAACCCTAATTGGATTAGAATAAGCCTAGGGAGGACAAAAATGACCTAAATGTGCAACCAATGACACAAAATCACATATTGGATGCACAAGATTGGTTAAAATTCCTAATTAGATTAGAATAAGCCTAGGGAGGACAAAAATGACCTAGATGTGCAACAAATGACACAAAATCACATATTGGATGCATAAGATAGGTTAAAAACCCCAATTGGATTAGAATAAGCCTAGCGAGAACGAAAATGACCTAATTGGAATACCAATGACATAAAATCACTTATTATATGCACAAGATTGGTTAAAAACCCTAATTGGATTAGAATAAGCCTAGGGAGGACAAAAATGACCTAAATGTGCAACCAATGACACAAAATCACATATTGGATGCACAAGATAGGTTAAAAACCCTAATTGGATTAGAATAAGCCTAGGGAGGACGAAAATGACCTAAATGTTCAACCAATGACACAAATTGACACAAAATCGCATATGGCATGCACAACATTGGATTAAAATACTAATTCGATTAGAATAATCCTGGGGAGGACGAAAATGACCTAAATGTTAGACCAATGACACAAAATCACATATTGGATGCACAAGATTGGTTAAAAACCCTAATTGTATTAGAATAAGTCTAGGGAGGACCAAAATGACCTAAATGTTCAACCAATGACACAAAGTCACATATTGGATGCACAAGATTGGTTAAAAACCCTAATTGGATTAGAATAAGTCTATCGAGGACGAAAATGAACTTATTGGATAACCAATGACAGAAAATCACTTATTATATGCACAAGATTGGTTAAAGACCCTAATTGGATTAGAATAAGCCTAGGGAGGATGAAAATGACCTAAATGTGCAACCAATGACACAAAATCACATATTGGATGCACAAGATTGCTTAAAAACCCTAATTGGATTAGAATAAGCCTAGGCAGGACGAAAATGACCTAAATGTTCAACCAATGACACAAATTGACACAAAATCGCATATGGGATGCACAACATTGGATTAAAATTCTAATTGGATTAGAATAAGCCTGGGGAGGACAAAAATGACCTAAATGTTCAACCAATGACACAAAATCACATATTGGATGCACAAGATTGGTTAAAAACCCTAATTGGATTAGAATAAGCCTAGGGAGGACGAAAATGACCTAAATGTGGAACCAATGACACAAAATCACATATTGGATGCACAAGATTGGTTAAAAACCCTAATTGAATTAGAATAAGTTTAGCGAGGACGAAAATGACCTAATCGGATTACAAATGACACAAAATCACTTATTATATGCACAAGATTGGTTAGAAACCCTAATTGGATTAGAATAAGCCTAGGGAGGACGAAAATGACCTAAATGTGCAACCAATGACACAAAATCACATATGGGATGCCCAACATTGGATTAAAATTCTAATTGGATTAGAATAAGCCTGAGGAGGACAAAAATGACCTAAATGTGCAACCAATGACACAAAATCACATATTGGATGCACAAGATTGGTTAAAAACCCTAATTAGATTAGAATAAGCCTAGGGAGGACTAAAGTGACCTAAATGTGCAACCAATGACACAAAATCACATATTGGATGCATAAGAATGGTTAAAAACCCCAATTGGATTAGAATAAGCCTAGCGAGGACGAAAATGACCTAATTGGATTACCAATGACATAAAATCACTTATTATATGCACAAGATTGGTTAAAAACCCTAATTGGATTAGAATAAGCCTAGGGAGGACAAAAATGACCTAAATGTGCAACCAATGACACAAAATCACATATTGGATGCACAAGATTGGTTAAAAACCCTAATTGGATTAGAATAAGCCTAGAGAGGACGAAAATGACCTAAATGTGGAAACAATGACACAAAATCACATATTGGATGCACTAGATTGGTTAAAAACTCTAATTGGATTAGAATAAGTCTAGGGAGGACCAAAATGACCTAAATGTTCAACCAATGACACAAAGTCACATATTGGATGCACAAGATTGGTTAAAAACCCTAATTGGATTAGAATAAGTCTATCGAGGACGAAAATGAACTTATTGGATTACCAATGACAGAAAATCACTTATTATATGCACAAGATTGGTTAAAGACCCTAATTGGATTAGAATAAGCCTAGGGAGGACGAAAATGACCTAAATGTGCAACCAATGACACAAAATCACATATTGGATGCACAAGATTGGTTAAAAACCCTAACTGGATTAGAATAAGCCTAGGGAGGACGAAAATGACCTAAATGTTCAACCAATGACACAAAATGACACAAAATCACATATTGGATGCACAAGATAGGCTAAAAACCCTAATTGGATTAGAATAAGCCTAGGGAGGACGAAAATGACCTAAATGTGCAACCAATGACACAAAATCACATATTGGATGCACAAGATTGGTTAAAAACCCTAATTGGATTAGAATAAGCCTAGGGAGGACGAAAATGACCTAAATGTTCAACCAATGACACAAAATGACACAAAATCACATATTGGATCCACAAGATTGGTTAAAAACCCTAATTGGATTAGAATAAGCCTAGCGAGGACGAAAATGACCTAATTGGATTACCAATGACACAAAATTACTTATCATATGCACAAGATTGGTTAAAAACCCTAATTGGATTACAATAAGCCTAGGGAGGACAAAAATGACCTAAATGTTGAACCAATGACACAAAGTCACATATTGGATGCACAAGATTGGTTAAAAACCCTAATTGGATTAGAATAAGCGTAGGGAGGACGAAAATGACCTAAATGTGCAACCAATGACACAAAATCACATATTGGATGCACAAGATTGGTTAAAAACCCTAATTGGATTAGAATAAGCCTAGGGAGGACGAAAATGACCTAAATGTTCAACCAATGACACAAAATGACACAAAACCACATATTGGATGCACAAGATTAATTAAAAACCCTAATTGGATTAGAATAAGCCTAAAGAGGACGAAAATGACATAATTGGATTACCAATGACACAACATCAGTTATTATATGCACAAGATTGCTTAAAAACCCTAATTGGATTAGAATAAGCCTAGGGAGGACGAAAATGACCTAAATGATCTACCAATGACACAAAATCACTTATTATATACACAAGATTGGTTAAAAACCCTAATTGGATTAGAATAAGCTTAGGGAGGACGAAAATGACCTAAATGTGCAACCAATGACACAAAATCACATATTGGATGCACAAGATTGGTTAAAAACCCTAATTGGATTAGAATAAGCCTAGGGAGTACGAAAATGACCTAAATGTTCAACCAATGACACAAAATGACACAAAATCACATATTGGATGCACAAGATTGGTTAAAAACCCTAATTGGATTAGAATAAACTTAGGGAGGACGAAAATGACCTAAATGTTCAACCAATGACACAAAATCACATATTGGATGCACAAGATTGGTTAAAAACCCTAATTGGATTAGAATAAGCCTAGGGAGGACGAAAATGACCTAAATGTTCAATCAATGACACAAAATGACACAAAATCACATATTGGATGGATGCACAAGATTGGTTAAAAACCCTAATTGGATTAGAATAAGCCTAGGGAGGACGAAAATGACCTAAATGTGCAACCAATGACACAAAATCACATATTGGATGCACAAGATTGGTTAAAAACCCTAATTGGATTAGAATAAGCCTAGGGAGGACGAAAATGACCTAAATGTTCAACCAATGACACAATATGACACAAAATCACATATTGGATGCACAAGATTGGTTAAAAACCCTAATTGGATTAGAATAAGCCTAGGGAGAACAAAAACGACCTAAATGTTCAACTAATGACACAAAATGACAAAAAATCACATATTGGATGCACAAGATTGGTTAAAAACCCTAAATGGATTAGAATAAGCCTTGGGAGGACGAAAATGACCAAAATGTTCAACCAATGACACAAAATCACATATTGGATGCACAAGATTGGTTATAAATCCTAATAGGATTAGAATAAGCCTAGGGAGGACGAAAATGACCTAAATGTTCAACCAATGACACAAATTGACAAAAAATCACATATTGGATGCACAAGATTGGTTAAAAACCCTAATTGGATTAGAATAAGTCGAGGGAGGACGAAAATGACCTAAACGTTCAACCAATGACACAAAATGACACAAAATCACATATTGGATGTACAAGATTGGTTAAAAACCATAATTGGATTAGAATAAGCCTAGGGAGGACGAAAATGACCTAAATGTTCAACCAATGACACAAAATGACACAAAATCACATATTGGATGCAAAAGATTGGTTAAAAACCCTAATTGGATTAGAATAAGCCTAGGGAGGACGAAAATTACCTAAATGTTCAACCAATGACACAAATTGACACAAAATCGCATTTGGGATGCACAACATTGGATTAAAATCCTAATTGGATTAGAATAAGCCTAGGGAGGACGAAAATGACCTAAATGTTCAACCAATGACACAAAATCACATATTGGATGCACAAGATTGGTTAAAAACCCTAATTGGATTAGAATAAGCCTAGGGAGGACGAAAATGACCTAAATGTTCAACAAATGACACAAAATCACATATTGGATGCACAAGATTGGTTGAAAACCCTAATTGGATTAGAATAAGCCTAGGGAGGACGAAAATGAACAAAATGTTCAACTGATGACACAAAATCACATATTGGATGCACAAGATTGGTTAAAAACCCTAATCGGATTAGAATAAGCCTAGGGAGGACGAAAATGACCTAAATAATCAACCAATGACACAAAATGACACAAAATCACATATTGGATGCACAAGATTGGTTAAAAACCCTAATTAGATTAGAATAAGCCTAGGGAGGACGAAAATGACCTAAATGTTCAACCAATGACACAAAATCACACAAAATCACATATTGGATGCACAAGATTGGTTAAAAACCCTAATTGGATTAGAATAAGCCTAGGGAGGACGAAAATGACCTAAATGTTCAACCAATGACACAAAATTACACAAAATCACATATTGGATGCTCAAGATTGGTTAAAAACCCTAATTGGATTAGAATAAGCCTAGGGAGGACGAAAATGACCTAAATGTTCAACCAATGACACAAAATCACATATTGGATGCACAAGATTGGTTAAAAACCCTAATTGGATTAGAATAAGCCTAGGGAGGACGAAAATGACCTAAATGTTCAACCAATGACACAAAATCACATATTGGATGCACAAGATTGGTTAAAAACCGTAATTGGATTAGAATAAGCCTAGGGAGGACCAAAATGACCTAAATGTTCAACCAATGACACAAAATCACATATTGGATGCACAAGATTGGTTAAAAACCCTAATTGGATTAGAATAAGCCTAGGGAGGACGAAAATGACCTAAATGTTCAACCAATGACACAAAATCACATATTGGATGCACAAGATTGGTTAAAAACCCTAATTGGATTATAATAATCCTAGGGAGGACGAAAATAACCTAAATGTTCAACCAATGACACAAAATGACAGAAAATCACATATTGGATGCACAAGATTGGTTAAAAACCCTAATTGGATTAGAATAAGCCTACGGAGGACGAAAATGACCTAAATGTTCAACAAATGACACAAAATCACATATTGGATGCACAAGATTGGTTAAAAACCCTAATTGGATTAGAATAAGCCTAGGGAGGACGAAAATGACCTAAATGTTCAACCAACGACACAAAATCACATATTGGATGCACAAGATTGGTTCAAAACCCTAATTGGATTAGAATAAGCCTATGGAGGACGAAAATGACCTAAATGTTCAAACAATGACACAAAATGACACAAAATCACATATTGGATGCACAAGATTGGTTAAAAACCCTAATTGGATTAGAATAAGCCTAGGGAGGACCAAAATGACCTAAATGTTCAACCAATGACACAAAATGACACAAAATCACATATTGGATGCACAAGATTGGTTAAAAACCCTAATTGGATTAGAATAAGCCTAGGGAGGACAAAAATGACCTAAAATTGCAACCAATGACACAATATCACATATAAGATGCACAAGATTGGTTAAAAACCCTAATTAGATTAGAATAAGCCTAGGGAGGACAAAAATGACCTAAATGTGCAACCAATGACACAAAATCACATATTGGATGCATAAGATTGGTTAAAAACCCCAATTGGATTAGAATAAGCCTAGCGAGGACGAAAATGACCTAATTGGATTACCAATGACACAAAATCACTTATTATATGCACAAGTATGGTTAAAAACCCTAATTGGATTAGAATAAGCCTAGGGAAGACAAAAATGACCTAAATGTGCAACCAATGACACAAAATCACATATTGGATGCACGAGATTGGTTAAAAACCCTAATTGGATTAGAATAAGCCTAGGTAGGACGAAAATGACCTAAATGTTCGACCAGTGACATAAAATCACATATTGGAAGCACCAGATTGGTTAAAAACCCTAATTGGATTACAATAAGCCTAGGGAGGACGAAAATGACCTCAATGTGCAACCAATGACACAAAATCACATATTGGATGCACAAGATTGGTTAAAAACCCAAATTGGATTAGAACAAGCATAGGGAGGACCAAAATGACCTAAATGTTCAACCAATGACCAAAATCATATATTGGATGCACAAGATTGGTTAAAAACCCTAATTGGATTAGAATAAGCCTAGGGAGGACGAAAATGACCTAAATGATCGACCAATGACACAAATTGACACAAAATCACATATGTGATGCACAAGATTGGATTAAAATCCTAATTGGATTAGAATAAGCCTTGGGAGGACGAAAATGAGCTAAATGTTCAACCAATGACACAAAATCACATATTGGATGCACAAGATTGGTTAAAAACACTAATTGGATTAGAATAAGTTTAGCGAGGACGAAAATGACCTAATCGGATTACAAATGACACAAAATCACTTATTATATGCACAAGATTGGTTAAAAACCCTAATTGGATTAGAATAAGCCTAGCGAGGACGAAAATGACCTAAATGTGCAACCAATGACACAAAATCACATATTAGATGCACAAGATTGGTTAAAAACCCTAATTGGATTAGAATAAGCCTAGGGAGGACGAAAATGACCTAAATGTTCAACCAATGACACAAATTGACACAAAATCGCATATGGGATGCACAACATTGGATTAAAATCCTAATTGGATTAGAATAAGCCTAGGGAGGACGAAAATGACCTAAATGTTCAACCAATGACACAAAATCACATATTGGATGCACAAGATTGGTTAAAAACCCTAATTGGATTAAAATAAGCCTAGGGAGGACGAAAATGACCTAAATGTGCAACCAATGACACAAAATCACATATTGGATGCACAAGATTGGTTAAAAACCCTAATTGGATTAGAATAAGCCTAGGGAGGACGAAAATGACCTAAATGTTCAACCAATGACAAAAAATGACACAAAATCACATATTGGATGCACAAGATTTGTTAAAAACCCTAATTGGATTAGAATAAGCCTAGCGAGGACGAAAATAACCTAATTGGATTACCAATGACACAAAATCACTTATTATATGCACAAGATTGGTTAAAAACCCTAATAGGATTAGAATAAGCCTAGGGAGGACGAAAATGATCTAAATGTGCAACCAATGAAACAAAATCACATATTGGATGCACAAGATTGGTTAAAAACCCTAATTGGATTAGAATAAGGCTAGGAAGGACGAAAATGACCTAAATGTCCAACCAATGACACAAAATGACACAAAATCACATATTGGATGCACAAGATTGTTTAAAAACCCTAATTGGTTTAGAATAAGCCTAGCGAGGACGAAAATGACCTAATTGGATTACCAATGAGACAAAATCACTAATTATATGCACAAGATTGGTTAAAAACCCTAATTGGATTAGAATAAGCCTAGGGAGGACGAAAATGATCTAAATGTGCAACCAATGACACAAAATCACATATTGGATGTACAAGATTGGTTAAAAACCCTAATAGGATTAGAATAAGCCTAGGGAGGACGAAAATGATCTAAATGTGCAACCAATGACACAAAATCACATATTGGATGCACAAGATTGGTTAAAAACCCTAATTGGATTAGAATAAGCCTAGGGAGGACAAAAATGACTTAAGTGTGCAACGAATGACACAAAATGACACAAAATCACATATTGGATGCACAAGATTGGTTAAAAACCCTAATTGGATTAGAATAAGCCTAGGGAGGACGAAAATGACCTAAATGTTCAACCAATGACACAAAATCACATATTGGATGCACAAGATTGGTTAAAGACCTTAATTAGATTAGAATAGGCCTAGGGAGGACGAAAATGACCTAAATGTTCAACCAATGACACAAAATGACACAAAATCACATATTGGATGCACAAGATTGGTTAAAAACCCTAATTGGATTAGAATAAGCCTAGGGAGGACGAAAATGACCTAAATGTGCAACCAATGACACAAAATCACATATTGGATGCACAAGATTGGTTAAAAACCCTAATTGGATTAGAATAAGCCTAGGGAGGACGAAAATGACCTAAATGTTCAACCAATGACACAATATCACATATTGCATGCACAAGATTGGTTAAAAACCCTAATTGGATTAGAATAAGCCTAGGGAGGACGAAAATGACCTAAATGTTCAACCAATGACACAAAATCACATATTGGATGCACAAGATTGGTTAAAAACCCTAATTGGATTAGAATAAGCCTAGCGAGGATGAAAATGACCTAATTGGATTACCAATGACACAAAATCACTTATTATATGCACAAGATTGGTTAAAAACCCTAATTGGATTAGAATAAGCCTAGGGAGGACGAAAATGACCTAAATGTGCAACCAATGACACAAAATCACAAATTGGATGCACAAGATTGGTTAAAAACCCTAATTGGATTAGAATAAGCCTAGGGAGGACGAAAATGACCTAAATGTGCAACCAATGACACAAAATCACATATTGGATGCACAAGATTGGTTAAAAACCCTAATTAGATTAAAATAAGCCTAGGGAGGACAAAAATGACCTAAATGTGCAACCAATGACACAAAATCACATATTGGATGCACAAGATTGGTTAAAAACCCTAATTGGATTAGAATAAGCCTAGGGAGGACGAAAATGACCTAAATGTTCAACCAATCACACAAAATGACACAAAATCACATATTGGATGCACAAGATTGCTTAAAAACCCTTATTGGATTAGAATAAGCCTAGGGAGGACAAAAATGACCTAAGTGTGCAACCAATGACACAAAATCACATATTGGATGCACAAGATTGGTTAAAAACCCTAATTGGATTAGAATAAGCCTAGGGAGGACGAAAATGACCTAAATGTTCAACCAATGACACAAAATGACACAAAATCACAGGTTGGATGCACAAGATTGGTTAAAAACCCTAATTGGATTAGAATAAGCCTAGGGAGGACGAAAATGACCTAAATGTTCAACCAATGACACAAAATGACACAAAATCACATATTGGATGCACAAGATTGGTTAAAAACCCTAATTGGATTAGAATATGCCTAGGGAGGACCAAAATGACCTAAATGTTCAACCAATGACACATAATGACACAAAATCACATATTGGATGCACAAGATTGGTTAAAAACCCTAATTGGATTAGAATAAGCCTAGGGAGGACGAAAATGACCTAAATGTTCAACCAATGACACAAAATGACACAAAATCACATATTGGATGCACAAGATTGGTTAAAAACCCTAATTGGATTAGAATAAGCCTAGCGAGGACGAAAATGACCTAATTGGATTACAAATGACACAAAATCACTTATTATATGCACAAGATTGGTTAAAAACCCTAATTGGATTAGAATAAGCCTAGGGAGGACGAAAATGACCTAAATGTGCAACCAATGACACAAAATCACATATTGGATGCACAAGATTGGTTAAAAACCCTAATTGGATTAGAATAAGCCTAGGGAGGACGAAAATGACGTCAATGTGCAACCAATGACACAAAATCACATATTGGATGCATAAGATTGGTTAAAAACCCTAATTAGATTAGAATAAGCCTAGGGAGGACGAAAATGGCCTAAATGTTCAACCAATAACACAAAATGACACAAAATCACATATTGGATGCATAAGATTGGTTAAAAATTCTACTTGGATTAGCATAAGCCTAGCGAGGACGAAAATGACCTAATTGGATTACCAATGACATAAAATCACTTATTATATGCACAAGATTGGTTAAAAACCCTAATTGGATTAGAATAAGCCTAGGGAGGACGAAAATGACCTAAATGTGCAACCAATGACACAAAATCACATATTGGATGCACAAGATTGGTTAAAAACCCTAATTGGATTAGAATAAGCCTAGGGAGGACGAAAATGACCTAAATGTTCAACCAATGACACAAATTGACACAAAATCACATATTGGATGCAAAAGATTGGATAAAAATCCTAAGTGGATTAGAATAAGCCTGGGGAGGACGAAAATGACCTAAATGTTCAACCTATGACACAAAATGACACAAAATCACATATTGGATGCATAAGATTGGTTAAAAACCCTAATTGGATTAGAATAAGCCTAGCGAGGACAAAAATGACCTAATTGGATTACCAATGACATAAAATCACTTATTATATGCACAAGATTGGTTACAAACCCTAATTGGATTAGAATAAGCCTAGGGAGGACGAAAATGACCTAAATGTACAACCAATGACACAAAATCACATATTGGATGCACAAGATTGGTTAAAAACCCAAATTGGTTTAAAATAAGCCTAGGGAGGACGAAAATGACCTAAATGTTCAACCAATGACACAAAATGGCACAAAATCACATATTGGAAGCATAAGATTGGTTAAAAACCCTAATTGGATTAAAATAAGCCTAGCGAGGACAAAAATGACCTAATTGGATTACTAATGACATAAAATCACTTATTATATGCACAAGATTGGTTAAAAACCCTAATTGGATTAGAATAAGCCTAGGGAGGACGAAAATGACCTAAATGTGCAACCAATGACACAAAATCACATATTGGATGCACAAGATTGGTTAAAAACCCTAATTGGATTAGAATAAGCCTAGGGAGGACGAAAATGACCTAAATGTTCAACCAATGACACAAATTGACACAAAATCACATATTGGATGCACAAGATTGGATAAAAATCCTAAGTGGATTAGAATAAGCATGGGGAGGACGAAAATGACCTAAATGTTCAACCTATGACACAAAATGACACAAAATCACATATTGGATGCATAAGATTGGTTAAAAACCCTAATTGGATTAGAATAAGCCTAGCGAGGACAAAAATGACCTAATTGGATTACAATTGACATAAAATCACTTATTATATGCACAAGATTGGTTAAAAACCCTAATTGGATTAGAATAAGCCTAGGGAGGACGAAAATGACCTAAATGTGCAACCAATGACACAAAATCACATATTGGATGCACAAGATTGGTTAAAAACCCTAATTGGATTAGAATAAGCCTAGGGAGGACGAAAATGACCTAAATGTTCAACCAATGACACAAATTGACACAAAATCGCATATGGGATGCACAACATTGGATTAAAATTCTAATTGGATTAGAATAAGCCTAGGGAGGACAAAAATGACCTAAATGTTCAACCAATGACACAAAATCACATATTGGATGCACAAGATTGGTTAAAAACCCTAATTGGATTAGAATAAGCCTAGGGAGGACGAAAATGACCTAAATGTGGAACCAATGACACAAAATCACATATTGGATGCACAAGATTGGTTAAAAACCCTAATTGAATTAGAATAAGTTTAGCGAGGACGAAAATGACCTAATCGGATTACAAATGACACAAAATCACTTATTATATGCACAAGATTGGTTAGAAACCCTAATTGGATTAGAATAAGCCTAGGGAGGACGAAAATGACCTAAATGTGCAACCAATGATACAAAATCACATATTGGATGCACAAGATTGGTTAAAAACCCTAATTGGATTAGAATAAGCCTAGGGAGGACGAAAATGACCTAAATGTTCAACCAATGACACAAATTGACACAAAATCGCATATGGGATGCACAACATTGGATTAAAATTCTAATTGGATTAGAATAAGCCTAGGGAGGACAAAAATGACCTAAATGTTCAACCAATCACACAAAATCACATATTGGATGCACAAGATTGGTTAAAAACCCTAATTGGATTAGAATAAGCCTAGGGAGGACGAAAATGACCTAAATGTGGAACCAATGACACAAAATCACATATTGGATGCACAAGATTGGTTAAAAACCCTAATTGAATTAGAATAAGTTTAGCGAGGACGAAAATGACCTAATCGGATTACAAATGACACAAAATCACTTATTATATGCACAAGATTGGTTAGAAACCCTAATTGGATTAGAATAAGCCTAGGGAGGACGAAAATGACCTAAATGTGCAACCAATGACACAAAATCACATATGGGATGCCCAACATTGGATTAAAATTCTAATTGGATTAGAATAAGCCTGAGGAGGACAAAAATGACCTAAATGTGCAACCAATGACACAAAATCACATATTGGATGCACAAGATTGGTTAAAAACCCTAATTAGATTAGAATAAGCCTAGGGAGGACTAAAGTGACCTAAATGTGCAACCAATGACACAAAATCACATATTGGATGCATAAGAATGGTTAAAAACCCCAATTGGATTAGAATAAGCCTAGCGAGGACGAAAATGACCTAATTGGATTACCAATGACATAAAATCACTTATTATATGCACAAGATTGGTTAAAAACCCTAATTGGATTAGAATAAGCCTAGGGAGGACAAAAATGACCTAAATGTGCAACCAATGACACAAAATCACATATTGGATGCACAAGATTGGTTAAAAACCCTAATTGGATTAGAATAAGCCTAGAGAGGACGAAAATGACCTAAATGTGGAAACAATGACACAAAATCACATATTGGATGCACTAGATTGGTTAAAAACTCTAATTGGATTAGAATAAGTCTAGGGAGGACCAAAATGACCTAAATGTTCAACCAATGACACAAAGTCACATATTGGATGCACAAGATTGGTTAAAAACCCTAATTGGATTAGAATAAGTCTATCGAGGACGAAAATGAACTTATTGGATTACCAATGACAGAAAATCACTTATTATATGCACAAGATTGGTTAAAGACCCTAATTGGATTAGAATAAGCCTAGGGAGGACGAAAATGACCTAAATGTGCAACCAATGACACAAAATCACATATTGGATGCACAAGATTGGTTAAAAACCCTAACTGGATTAGAATAAGCCTAGGGAGGACGAAAATGACCTAAATGTTCAACCAATGACACAAAATGACACAAAATCACATATTGGATGCACAAGATAGGCTAAAAACCCTAATTGGATTAGAATAAGCCTAGGGAGGACGAAAATGACCTAAATGTGCAACCAATGACACAAAATCACATATTGGATGCACAAGATTGGTTAAAAACCCTAATTGGATTAGAATAAGCCTAGGGAGGACGAAAATGACCTAAATGTTCAACCAATGACGCAAAATGACACAAAATCACATATTGGATGCACAAGTTTGGTTAAAAACCCTAATTGGATTAGAATAAGCCTAGGGAGGACGAAAATTACCTAAATGTTCAACCAATGACACAAAATGACACAAAATAACATATTGGATGCACAAGATTGGTTAAAAACCCTAATTGGATTAGAATAATCCTAACGAGGACGAAAATGACCTAATTGGATTACCAATAACACAAAATCACTTATTATATGCACAAGATTGGTTAAAAACCCTAATTGGATTAGAATAAGCCTAGGGAGGACGAAAATGACCTAAATGTGCAACCAATGACACAAAATCACATATTAGATGCACAAGATTGGTTAAAAACCCTAATTGGATTAGAATAAGCCTAGGGAGGACGAAAATGACCTAAATGTTCAACCAATTACACAAATTGACACAAAATCGCATATGGGATGCACAACATTGGATTAAAATCATAATTGGATTAGAATAAGCCTGGGGAGGACGAAAATAACCTAAATGTTCAACCAATGACACAAAATCACATATTGGATGCACAAGATTGGTTAAAAACCCTAATTGGATTAGAATAAGCCTATGGAGGACGAAAATGACCTAAATGTTCAACCAATGACACAAATTGACACAAAATCGCATATGGCATGCACAACATTGGATTAAAATACTAATTGGATTAGAATAAGCCTGGGGAGGACGAAAATGACCTAAATGTTCAACCAATGACACAAAATCACATATTGGATGCACAAGATTGGTTAAAAACCCTAATTGGATTAGAATAAGACTAGGGAGGACGAAAATGACCTAAATGTGGAAACAATGACACAAAATCACATATTGGATGCACAAGATTGGTTAAAAACTCTAATTGGATTAGAATAAGTCTAGGGAGGACCAAAATGACCTAAATGTTCAACCAATGACACAAAGTCACATATTGGATGCACAAGATTGGTTAAAAACCCTAATTGGATTAGAATAAGTCTATCGAGGACGAAAATGAACTTATTGGATTACCAATGACAGAAAATCACTTATTATATGCACAAGATTGGTTAAAGACCCTAATTGGATTAGAATAAGCCTAGGGAGGACGAAAATGACCTAAATGTTCAACCAATGACACAAAATCACATATTGGATGCACAAGATTGGTTAAAAACCCTAATTGGATTAGAATAAGCCTAGGGAGGACGAAAATGACCTAAATTTTCAACGAATTCCACCAAATGACACAAAATCACCTATTGGATGCACAAGATTGGTTAAAAACCCTAATTGAATTAGAATAAGCCTATGGAGGACGAAAATGACATAATGTTCAACCAATGACACAAGATGACACAAAATCACATATTGGATGCACAAGATTGGTTAAAAACCCTAATTGGATTAGAATAAGCCTAGGGAGGACGAAAATGACCTAAATGTTCAACCAATGACACAAAATCACATATTGGTTGCACAAGATTGGTTAAAAACCCTAATTGGATAAGAATAAGCCTAGGGAGGACGAAAATGACCTAAATGTTTAACCAATGACACAAAATCACATATTGGATGCACAAGATTGGTTAAAAACCCTAATTGGATTAGAATAAGCCTAGGGAGGACGAAAATGACCTAAATGTTCAACCAATGATACAAAATGACACAAAATCACATATTGGATGCACAAGATTGGTTAAAAACCCTAATTGGATTAGAATAAGCCTAGCGAGGACGAAAATGACCTAATTGGATTACCAATGACACAAAATCACTTATTATATGCATAAGATTGGTTAAAAACCCTAATTGGATTAGAATAAGCCTAGGGAGGACGAAAATGACCTAAATGTGCAACCAATGACACAAAATCACATATTGGATGCACAAGATTGGTTAAAAACCCTAATTGGATTAGAATAAGCCTAGGGAGGACGAAAATGACCTAAATGTGCAACCAATGACACAAAATCACATATTGGATGCACAAGATTGGTTAAAAACCTAAATTAGATTAGAATAAGCCTAGGGAGGACAAAAATGACCTAAATGTGCAACCAATGACACAAAATCACATATTGGATGCACAAGATTGGTTAAAAACCCTAATTGGATTCGAATAAGCCAAGGGAGGACGAAAATGACCTAAATGTTCAACCAATGACACAAAATCACATATTCGATGCACAAGATTGGTTAAAAACCCTAATTGGATTAGAATAAGTTTAGCGAGGACAAAAATGACCTAATCGGATTACAAATGACACAAAATCACTTATTATATGCACAAGATTGGTTAAAAACCCTAATTGGATTAGAATAAGCCTAGGGAGGACGAAAATGACTTAAATGTGCAACCAATGACACAAAATCACATATTCGATGCACAAGATTGGTGAAAAACCCTAATTGGATTAGAATAAGCCTAGGGAGGACGAAAATGACCTAAATGTTCAACCAATGACACAAAATGACACAAAATCACATATTGGATGCACAAAATTGCTTAAAAACCCTAATTGGATTAGAATAATCCTAACGAGGACGAAAATGACCTAATTGGATTACCAATGACACAAAATCACATATTGGATGCACAAGATTGGTTAAAAACCCTAATTGGATTAGAATAAGCCTAGGGAGGACAAAAATGACCTAAATGTGCAACCAATGACACAAAATCACATATTGGATGCACAAGATTGGTTAAAATTCCTAATTAGATTAGAATAAGCCTAGGGAGGACAAAAATGACCTAGATGTGCAACAAATGACACAAAATCACATATTGGATGCATAAGATAGGTTAAAAACCCCAATTGGATTAGAATAAGCCTAGCGAGGACGAAAATGACCTAATTGGAATACCAATGACATAAAATCACTTATTATATGCACAAGATTGGTTAAAAACCCTAATTGGATTAGAATAAGCCTAGGGAGGACAAAAATGACCTAAATGTGCAACCAATGACACAAAATCACATATTGGATGCACAAGATAGGTTAAAAACCCTAATTGGATTAGAATAAGCCTAGGGAGGACGAAAATGACCTAAATGTTCAACCAATGACACAAATTGACACAAAATCGCATATGGCATGCACAACATTGGATTAAAATACTAATTCGATTAGAATAATCCTGGGGAGGACGAAAATGACCTAAATGTTAGACCAATGACACAAAATCACATATTGGATGCACAAGATTGGTTAAAAACCCTAATTGTATTAGAATAAGTCTAGGGAGGACCAAAATGACCTAAATGTTCAACCAATGACACAAAGTCACATATTGGATGCACAAGATTGGTTAAAAACCCTAATTGGATTAGAATAAGCCTATCGAGGACGAAAATGAACTTATTGGATAACCAATGACAGAAAATCACTTATTATATGCACAAGATTGGTTAAAGACCCTAATTGGATTAGAATAAGCCTAGGGAGGATGAAAATGACCTAAATGTGCAACCAATGACACAAAATCACATATTGGATGCACAAGATTGCTTAAAAACCCTAATTGGATTAGAATAAGCCTAGGCAGGACGAAAATGACCTAAATGTTCAACCAATGACACAAATTGACACAAAATCGCATATGGGATGCACAACATTGGATTAAAATTCTAATTGGATTAGAATAAGCCTGGGGAGGACAAAAATGACCTAAATGTTCAACCAATGACACAAAATCACATATTGGATGCACAAGATTGGTTAAAAACCCTAATTGGATTAGAATAAGCCTAGGGAGGACGAAAATGACCTAAATGTGGAACCAATGACACAAAATCACATATTGGATGCACAAGATTGGTTAAAAACCCTAATTGAATTAGAATAAGTTTAGCGAGGACGAAAATGACCTAATCGGATTACAAATGACACAAAATCACTTATTATATGCACAAGATTTGTTAGAAACCCTAATTGGATTAGAATAAGCCTAGGGAGGACGAAAATGACCTAAATGTGCAACCAATGACACAAAATCACATATGGGATGCCCAACATTGGATTAAAATTCTAATTGGATTAGAATAAGCCTGGGGAGGACAAAAATGACCTAAATGTGCAACCAATGACACAAAATCACATATTGGATGCACAAGATTGGTTAAAAACCCTAATTAGATTAGAATAAGCCTAGGGAGGACTAAAGTGACCTAAATGTGCAACCAATGACACAAAATCACATATTGGATGCATAAGAATGGTTAAAAACCCCAATTGGATTAGAATAAGCCTAGCGAGGACGAAAATGACCTAATTGGATTACCAATGACATAAAATCACTTATTATATGCACAAGATTGGTTAAAAACCCTAATTGGATTAGAATAAGCCTAGGGAGGACAAAAATGACCTAAATGTGCAACCAATGACACAAAATCACATATTGGATGCACAAGATTGGTTAAAAACCCTAATTGGATTAGAATAAGCCTAGAGAGGACGAAAATGACCTAAATGTGGAAACAATGACACAAAATCACATATTGGATGCACTAGATTGGTTAAAAACTCTAATTGGATTAGAATAAGTCTAGGGAGGACCAAAATGACCTAAATGTTCAACCAATGACACAAAGTCACATATTGGATGCACAAGATTGGTTAAAAACCCTAATTGGATTAGAATAAGTCTATCGAGGACGAAAATGAACTTATTGGATTACCAATGACAGAAAATCACTTATTATATGCACAAGATTGGTTAAAGACCCTAATTGGATTAGAATAAGCCTAGGGAGGACGAAAATGACCTAAATGTGCAACCAATGACACAAAATCACATATTGGATGCACAAGATTGGTTAAAAACCCTAACTGGATTAGAATAAGCCTAGGGAGGACGAAAATGACCTAAATGTTCAACCAATGACACAAAATGACACAAAATCACATATTGGATGCACAAGATAGGCTAAAAACCCTAATTGGATTAGAATAAGCCTAGGGAGGACGAAAATGACCTAAATGTGCAACCAATGACACAAAATCACATATTGGATGCACAAGATTGGTTAAAAACCCTAATTGGATTAGAATAAGCCTAGGGAGGACGAAAATGACCTAAATGTTCAACCAATGACGCAAAATGACACAAAATCACATATTGGATGCACAAGTTTGGTTAAAAACCCTAATTGGATTAGAATAAGCCTAGGGAGGACGAAAATTACCTAAATGTTCAACCAATGACACAAAATGACACAAAATAACATATTGGATGCACAAGATTGGTTAAAAACCCTAATTGGATTAGAATAATCCTAACGAGGACGAAAATGACCTAATTGGATTACCAATAACACAAAATCACTTATTATATGCACAAGATTGGTTAAAAACCCTAATTGGATTAGAATAAGCCTAGGGAGGACGAAAATGACCTAAATGTGCAACCAATGACACAAAATCACATATTAGATGCACAAGATTGGTTAAAAACCCTAATTGGATTAGAATAAGCCTAGGGAGGACGAAAATGACCTAAATGTTCAACCAATTACACAAATTGACACAAAATCGCATATGGGATGCACAACATTGGATTAAAATCATAATTGGATTAGAATAAGCCTGGGGAGGACGAAAATAACCTAAATGTTCAACCAATGACACAAAATCACATATTGGATGCACAAGATTGGTTAAAAACCCTAATTGGATTAGAATAAGCCTATGGAGGACGAAAATGACCTAAATGTTCAACCAATGACACAAATTGACACAAAATCGCATATGGCATGCACAACATTGGATTAAAATACTAATTGGATTAGAATAAGCCTGGGGAGGACGAAAATGACCTAAATGTTCAACCAATGACACAAAATAACATATTGGATGCACAAGATTGGTTAAAAACCCTAATTGGATTAGAATAAGACTAGGGAGGACGAAAATGACCTAAATGTTCAACCAATGACCAAAATCATATATTGGATGCACAAGATTGGTTAAAAACCCTAATTGGATTAGAATAAGCCTAGGGAGGACGAAAATGACCTAAATGTTCGACCAATGACACAAATTGACACAAAATCACATATGGGATGCACAAGATTGGGTAAAAACCCTAATTGGATTAGAATAAGCCTAGGGAGGACAAGAATGACCTAAATGTGCAACCAATGACACAAAATCACATATTGGATGCATAAGATTGGTTAAAAACCCTAATTGGATTAGAATAAGCCTAGCGAGGACTAAAATGACCTAATTGGATTACCAATGACATAAAATCACTTATTATATGCACAAGATTGGTTAAAAACCCTAATTGGATTAGAATAAGCCTAGGGAGGACAAAAATGACCTAAATGTGCAACCAATGACACAAAATCACATATTGGATGCACAAGATTGGTTAAAAACCCTAATTGTATTAGAATAAGCCTAGGGAGGACGAAAATGACCTAAATGTTCAACCAATGACACAAAATCACATATTGGATGCACAAGATTGGTTAAAAACCCTAATTGGATTAGAATAAGCCTAGGGAGGACGAAAATGACCTAAATGTTCCACAAATGACACAAAATGACACAAAATCACATATTGGATGCACAAGATTGGTTAAAAACCCTAATTGGATTAGAATAAGCCTAGGGAGGACGAAAATGACCTAAATGTTCAACCAATGACACAAAATCACATATTGGATGCACAAGATTGGTTAAAGACCTTAATTAGATTAGAATAGGCCTAGGGAGGACGAAAATGACCTAAATGTTCAACCAATGACACAAAATGACACAAAATCACATATTGGATGCACAAGATTGGTTAAAAACCCTAATTGGATTAGAATAAGCCTAGGGAGGACGAAAATGACCTAAATGTGCAACCAATGACACAAAATCACATATTGGATGCACAAGATTGGTTAAAAACCCTAATTGGATTAGAATAAGCCTAGGGAGGACGAAAATGACCTAAATGTTCAACCAATGACACAATATCACATATTGCATGCACAAGATTGGTTAAAAACCCTAATTGGATTAGAATAAGCCTAGGGAGGACGAAAATGACCTAAATGTTCAACCAATGACATAAAATCACATATTGGATGCACAAGATTGGTTAAAAACCCTAATTGGATTAGAATAAGCCTAGGGAGGACGAAAATGACCTAAATGTTCAACCAATGACACAAAATCACATATTGGATGCACAAGATTGGTTAAAAACCCTAATTGGATTAGAATAAGCCTAGGGAGGACGAAAATGACCTAAATGTTCAACCAATGACACAAAATCACATATTGGATGCAGCAGATTGGTTAAAAACCCTAATTGGATTAGAATAAGCCTAGGGAGGACGAAAATGACCTAAATGTTCAACCAATAACACAAAATGATAAAAAAATCACATATTGGATGCACAAGATTGGTTAAAAACCCTAATTGGATTAGAATAAGCCTAGGGAGGACGAAAATGACCTAAATGTTCAACCAATGACACAAAATCACATATTGGATGCACAAGATTGGTTAAAAACCCTAATTGAATTAGAATAAGTTTAGCGAGGACGAAAATGACCTAATCGGATTACAAATGACACAAAATCACTTATTATATGCACAAGATTGGTTAGAAACCCTAATTGGATTAGAATAAGCCTAGGGAGGACGAAAATGACCTAAATGTGCAACCAATGACACAAAATCACATATGGGATGCCCAACATTGGATTAAAATTCTAATTGGATTAGAATAAGCCTGGGGAGGACAAAAATGACCTAAATGTTCAACCAATGACACAAAATCACATATTGGATGCACAAGATTGGTTAAAAACCCTAATTGGATTAGAATAAGCCTAGGGAGGACGAAAATGACCTAAATGTGGAACCAATGACACAAAATCACATATTGGATGCACAAGATTGGTTAAAAACCCTAATTGAATTAGAATAAGTTTAGCGAGGACGAAAATGACCTAATCGGATTACAAATGACACAAAATCACTTATTATATGCACAAGATTGGTTAGAAACCCTTATTGGATTAGAATAAGCCTAGGGAGGACGAAAATGACCTAAATGTGCAACCAATGACACAAAATCGCATATTGGATGCACAACATTGGATTAAAATTCTAATTGGATTAGAATAAGCCTAGGGAGGACAAAAATGACCTAAATGTTCAACCAATGACACAAAATCACATATTGGATGCACAAGATTGGTTAAAAACCCTAATTGGATTAGAATAAGCCTAGGGAGGACGAAAATGACCTAAATGTGGAACCAATGACACAAAATCACATATTGGATGCACAAGATTGGTTAAAAACCCTAATTGAATTAGAATAAGTTTAGCGAGGACGAAAATGACCTAATCGGATTACAAATGACACAAAATCACTTATTATATGCACAAGATTGGTTAGAAACCCTAATTGGATTAGAATAAGCCTAGGAAGGACGAAAATGACCTAAATGTGCAACCAATGACACAAAATCACATATTGGATGCACAAGATTGGTTAAAAACCCTAATTGGATTAGAATAAGCCTAGGGAGGACGAAAATGACCTAAATGTTCAACCAATGACGAAAAATGACACAAAATCACATATTGGATACACAAGATTGGTTAAAAACCCTAATTGGATTAGAATAATCCTAGCGAGGACGAAAATGACCTAATTGGATTACCAATAACACAAAATCACTTATTATATCCACAAGATTGGTTAAAAACCATAATTGGATTAGAATAAGCCAAGGGAGGACGAAAATGACCTAAATGTTCAACCAATGACACAAAATGACACAAAATCACATATTGGATGTACAAGATTGGTTAAAAACCCTAATTGGATTAGAATAAGCCTACGGAGGATAAAAATGACCTAAATGTGCAACCAATGACACAAAATCACATATTGGATGCACAAGATTGGTTAAAAACCCTAATTGGATTAGAATAAGCCTATGGATGACGAAAATGACCTAAATTTTCAACCAATGACACAAATTGACACAAAATCACATATGGGATGCACAAGATTGGGTTAAAATCCTAATTGGATTAGAATAAGCCGGGGGAGGACGAAAATGACCTAAATGTTCAACCAATGACACAAAATCACATATTGGATGCACAAGATTGGTTAAAAACCCTAATTGGATTAGAATAAGTCTAGGGAGGACGAAAATGACCTAAATGTTCAACCAATGACACAAAATCACATATTCGATGCACAAGATTGGTTAAAAGCCCTAATTGGATTAGAATAAGCCTAGGGAGGACGAAAATGACCTTAATGTTCAACCAATGACACGAAATCACATATTCGATGCACAAGATCGGTTAAAACCTCTAATTGTATTAGAATAAGCCTAGGGAGGACGAAAATGACCTAAATGTTCAACCAATGACACAAAATCACATATTGGATGCACAAGATTGGTTAAAAACCCTAATTGGATTAGAATAAGCCTAGGGAGGACGAAAATGACCTAAATGTTCAACCAATGACACAAAATCACATATTGGATGCACAAGATTGGTTAAAAACCCTAATTGGATTAGAATAAGCCTAGGGAGGACGAAAATGACCTAAATGTTCACCCAATGACACAAAATCACATGTTGGATGCACAAGATTGGTTAAAAACCCTAATTGGATTAGAATAAGCCTACGGAGGACGAAATAGACCTAAATGTTCAACCAATGACACAAAATCACATATTGGTTGCACAAGATTGGTTAAAAACCCTAATTGGATTAGAATAAGCCTAGGGAGGACGAAAATGACCTAAATGTTCAACCAATGACACAAAATCACATATTGGATGCACAAGATTGGCTAAAAACCCAAATTGGATTAGAATAAGCCTAGGGAGGACGAAAATGACCTAAATGTTCAACCAATGACACAAAATCACATATTGGATGCACAAGATTGGTTAAAAACCCTAATTGGATTAGAATAAGCCTAGGGAGGACGAAAATGACCTAAATGTTCAACCAATGACACAAAATCACATATTGGTTCCACAAGATTGGTTAAAAACCCTAATTGGATTAGAATAAGCCTAGAGAGGACGAAAATGACCTAAATGTTCAACCAATGACACAAAATGACACAAAATCACATATTGGATGAACAAGATTGGTTAAAAACCCTAATTGGATAAGAATAAGCCTAGGGAGGACGAAAATGACCTAAATGTTCAACCAATGACACAAAATCACATATTGGATGCACAAGATTGGTTAAAAACAGTAATTGGATTAAAAAGAGCCTAGGGAGGATGAAAATGACCTAAATATTCAACCAATGACACAAAATGACACAAAATCACACATTGGATGCACAAGATTGGTTAAAAACCTTAATTGGATTAGAATAAGCCTAGGGAGGACGAAAATGACCTAAATGTTCAACCAATGACACAAAATGACACAAAATCACATATTGGATGCACAAGATTGGTTAGAAACCCTAATTGGATTAGAATAAGCCTAGGGAGGACGAAAATGACCTAAATGTGCAACCAATGACACAAAATCACATATTGGATGCACAAGATTGGTTAAAAACCCTAATTGGATTAGAATAAGCCTAGGGAGGACGAAAATGACCTAAATGTTCAACCAATGACACAAATTGACACAAAATCGCATATGGCATGCACAACATTGGATTAAAATACTAATTGGATTAGAATAAGCCTGGGGAGGACGAAAATGACCTAAATGATCAACCAATGACACAAAATCACATATTGGATGCACAAGATTGGTTAAAAACCCTAATTGGATTAGAATAAGACTAGGGAGGACGAAAATTACCTAAATGTGGAAACAATGACACAAAATCACATATTGGATGCACAAGATTGGTTAAAAACCCTAATTGGATTAGAATAAGTCTAGGGAGGACCAAAATGACCAAAATGTTCAACCAATGACACAAAGTCACATATTGGATGCACTAGATTGGTTAAAAACCCTAATTGGATTAGAATAAGTCTATCGAGGACGAAAATGAACTTATTGGATTACCAATGACAGAAAATCACTTATTATATGCACAAGATTGGTTAAAGACCCTAATTGGATTAGAATAAGCCTAGGGAGGACGAAAATGACCTAAATGTGCAACCAATGACACAAAATCACATATTGGATGCACAAGATTGGTTAAAAACCCTAATTGGATTAGAATAAGCCTAGGGAGGACGAAAATGACCTAAATGTTCAACCAATGACACAACATGACACAAAATCACATATTGGATGCACAAGATAGGCTAAAAACCCTAATTGGATTAGAATAAGCCTAGGGAGGACGAAAATGACCTAAATGTTCAACCAATGACACAAAATCACATATTGGATGCACAAGTTTGGTTAAAAACCCTAATTGGATTAGAATAAGCCTAGGGAGGACGAAAATGACCTAAATGTTCAACCAATGAAAGAAAATGACACAAAATCACAAATTGGATGCACAAGATTGGTTAAAAACCCTAATTGGATTAGAATAAGCCTAGGGAGGACGAAAATGACCTAAATGTGCAACCAATGACACAAAATCACATATTGGATGCACAAGATTGGTTAAAAACCCTAATTGGATTAGAATAAGCCTAGGGAGGACGAAAATGACCAAAATGTTCAACCAATGACACAAAATGACACAAAATCACATATTGGAGGCACAAGAATGGTTAAAAACCCTAATTGGATTAGAATAGGCCAAGGGAGGACGAAAACGACCTAAATGTTCAACCAATGACATAAAATGACACAAAATCACATATTGGATGCACAAGATTGGTTAAAAACCCTAATTGGATTAGAATAAGCCTAGGGAGGACGAAAATGACCTAAATGTGCAACCAATGACACAAAATCACATATTGGATGCACAAGATTGGTTAAAAACCCTAATTGGATTAGAATAAGCCTAGGGAGGACGAAAATGACCTAAATGTTCAACCAATGACACAAAATGACACCAAATCACATATTGGATGCACAAGATTGGTTAAAAACCCTAATTGGATTAGAATAAGCCTAGGGAGGACGAAAATGAACTAAATGCGCAACCAATGACACAAAATCACATATTCGATGCACAAAATTGTTTAAAAACCCTAATTGGATGAGAATAAGCCTTCGGAGGACGAAAATGACCTAAATGTTCAACCAATGACACAAAATGACACAAAATCACATATTGGATGCACAAGATTGGTTAAAAACCCTAATTGGATTAGAATAAGCCTAGGGAGGACGAAAATGACCTAAATGTTAGACCAATGACACAAAATCACATATTGGATGCACAAGATTGGTTAAAAACCCTAATTGGATTAGAATAAGCCTAGGGAGGACCAAAATGACCTAACTGTTCAACCAATGACACAAAATCACATATTGGATGCACAAGATTGGTTAAAAACCCTAATTGGATTAGAATAAGCCTTGGGAGGACGAAAATGACCTAAATGTTCAACCAATGACACAAAATAACACAAAATCACATATTGGATGCACAAGATTGGTTAAAAACCCTAATAGGATTAGAATAAGCCTAGGGAGGACGAAAATGACCTAAATGTTCAACCAATGACACAAAATCACATTTTGGATGCACAACATTGGTTAAAAACCCTAATTGGATGAGAATAAGCCTAGGGAGGACGAAAATGACCTAAATGTTCACCCAATGACACAAAATGACACCAAATCACATATTGGATGCACAAGATTGGTTAAAAACCCTAATTGGATTAGAATAAGCCTAGGGATGATGACAACAACCTAAATGTTCAACCAATGACACAAAATAACACAGAATCACTTATTGGATGCATAAGATTGGTTAAAAACCCTAAATGGATTCGAATAAGCCTAGGGAGAACGAAAATGACCTAAATGTTCAACCAATGACACAAAATCACATATTGGATGCACAAGATTGGTTAAATACCCTAATTGGATTAGAATAAGCCTAGGGAGGACGAAAATGACATAAATGTTCAACCAATGACACAAAATCACATATTGGATGCACAAGATTGGTTAAAAACCCTAATTGGATTAGAATAAGCCTTGGGAGGACGAAAATGACCTAAATGTTCAACCAATGACACAAAATGACAAAAAATCACATATTGGATGCATAATATTGGTTAAAAACCCTAATTGGTTAGAATAAGCCTAGGGAGGACGAAAATGACCTAAATGTTCAACCAATGACACAAAATCACATATTGGATGCACAAGATTGGTTAAAAACCCTAATTGGATTAGAATAAGCCTAGGGAGGACGAAAATGACCTAAATGTGCAACCAATGACACAAAATCACATATTGGATGCACAAGATTGGTTAAAAACCCTAATTCGATTAGAATAAGCCTAGGGAGGACGAAAATGACCTAAATGTGCAACCAATGACACAAAATCACATATTGGATGCACAACATTGGTTAAAAACCCTAATTGGATTAGAATAAGCCTAGGGAGGACGAAAATGACCTAAATGTGCAACCAATGACACAAAATCACATATTCGATGCACAAGATTGGTTAAAAACCCTAATTGGATTAGAATAAGCCTAGGGAGGACGAAAATGACCTAAATGTGCAACCAATGACACAAAATCACATATTGGATGCACAAGATTGGTTAAAAACCCTAATTGTATTAGAATAAGCCTAGCGAGGACGAAAATGACCTAATTGGATTACCAATGACACAAAATGACACAAAATCACATATTGGACGCATAAGATTGGTTAAAAAATCTATATGGATTAGAATAAGCCTATCGAGGACGAAAATGACCTAACTGGATTACCAATGACACAAAATCACTTATTATATGCACAAGATTGGTTAAAAACCCTAATTGGATTAGAATAAGCCTAGGGAGGACAAAAATGACCTAAATGTGCAACCAATGACACAAAATCACATATTGGATGCACAAGATTGGTTAAAAACCCTAATTGGATTAGAATAAGCCTAGGGAGGACGAAAATGACCTAAATGTTCAACCAATGACACAAAATCGCATATGGGATGCACAACATTGGATTAAAATCCTAATTGGATTAGAATAAGCCTGGGGACGACGAAAATAACCTAAATGTTCAACCAATGACACAAAATCACATATTGGATGCACAAGATTGGTTAAAAACCCTAATTGGATTAGAATAAGCCTAGGGAGGACGAAAATGACCTAAATGTGCAACCAATGACACAAAATCACATATTGGATGCACAAGATTGGTTAAAAACCCTAATTGGATTAGAATAAGCCTAGGGAGGACGAAAATTACCTAAATGTGCAACCAATGACACAAAATCACATATTCGATGCACAAGATTGGTTAAAAACCCTAATTGGATTAGAATAAGCCTAGGTAGTACGAAAATGACTTAAATGTTCAACCAATGACACAAAATCACATATTGGATGCACAAGAGTCGTTAAAAACCCTAATTGGATTAGAATAAGCCTAGGGAGGACAAAAATGACCTAAATGTGCAACCAATGACACAAAATCACATATTGGATGCACAAGATTGGTTAAAAACCCTAATTGGATTAGAATAAGCATAGGGACGACCAAAATGACCTAAATGTTCAACCAATGACACAAAATCACATATTGGATGCACAAGATTGGTTAAAAACCCTAATTGGATTAGAATAAGTTTAGCGAGGACGAAAATGACCTAATTGGATTACAAATGACACAAAATCACATATTGGATGCACAAGATAGGTTAAAAACCCTAATTGGATTAAAATAAGCCTAGGGAGGACGAAAATGACCTAAATGTGCAACCAATGACACCAAATCACATATTGATGCACAAGATTGGTTAAAAACCATAAATGGACTAGAATAAGCCTCTAGAGGACGAACATGACCAAAATTTCAACCAATGACACAAAATAACACAAAATCGCATATTGGATGCAGAAGATTAATTAAAAACCCTAATTGGATTTGAATAAGCCTAGTGAGGACGAAAATGACCTAATTGAATTACCAATGACACAAAATCACTTATTATATGCACAAGATTGGTTAAAAACCCTAATTGGATTAGAATAAGCCTAGGGAGGACGAAAATGACCTAAATGTGCAACCAATGACACAAAATCACATATTGGATGCACAAGATTGGTTAAAAACCCTAATTGGATTAGAATAAGCCTAGGGAGGACGAAAATGACCTAAATGTTCAACCAATGACACAAAATGACACAAAATCACATATTGGATGCACAAGATTGGTTAAAAACCCTAATTGGATTAGAATAAGCCTAGGGAGGACCAAAATTACCTAAACGTTCAACCAATGACACAAAATGACACAAAATCACATATTTGATGCACAAGATTGGTTAAAAACCCTAATTGGATTAGAATAAGCCTAGGGAGGACGAAAATGACCTAAATGTTCAACCAATGACACAAAATGACATATTGGATGCACAAGATTGGTTAAAAACCCTAATTGGATTAGAATAAGCCTAGGGAGGACAAAAATGACCTAAATGTGCAACCAATGACACAAAATCACATATTGGATGCACAAGATTGGTTAAAAACCCTAATTGGATTAGAATAAGCCTAGGGAGGACGAAAATGACCTAAATGTTCAACCAATGACACAAAATCGCATATGGGATGCACAACATTGGATTAAAATCCTAATTGGATTAGAATAAGCCTGGGGACGACGAAAATGAACTTATTGGATTACCAATGACAGAAAATCACTTATTTTATGCACAAGATTGGTTAAAAACCCTAATTGGATTAGAATAAGCCTAGGGAGGACAAAAATGACCTAAATGTGCAACCAATGACACAAAATCACATATTGGATGCACAAGATTGGTTAAAAACCCTAATTGGATTAGAATAAGCCTAGGGAAGACGAAAATGACCTAAATGTTCAACCAATGACACAAATTGACACAAAATCGCATATGGCATGCACAACATTGGATTAAAATACTAATTGGATTAGAATAAGCCTGGGGAGGACGAAAATGACCTAAATGTTCAACCAATGACACAAAATCACATATTGGATGCACAAGATTGGTTAAAAACCCTAATTGGATTAGAATAAGACTAGGGAGGACGAAAATGACCTAAATGTTCAACAAATGACACAAAATCACATATTGGATGCACAAGATTGGTTAAAAACCCTAATTGGATTAGAATAAGCCTAGGGAGGACGAAAATGACCTAAATGTTCAACCAACGACACAAAATCACATATTGGATGCACAAGATTGGTTCAAAACCCTAATTGGATTAGAATAAGCCTATGGAGGACGAAAATGACCTAAATGTTCAAACAATGACACAAAATGACACAAAATCACATATTGGATGCACAAGATTGGTTAAAAACCCTAATTGGATTAGAATAAGCCTAGGGAGGACCAAAATGACCTAAATGTTCAACCAATGACACAAAATGACACAAAATCACATATTGGATGCACAAGATTGGTTAAAAACCCTAATTGGATTAGAATAAGCCTAGGGAGGACAAAAATGACCTAAAATTGCAACCAATGACACAAAATCACATATAAGATGCACAAGATTGGTTAAAAACCCTAATTAGATTAGAATAAGCCTAGGGAGGACAGAAATGACCTAAATGTGCAACCAATGACACAAAATCACATATTGGATGCATAAGATTGGTTAAAAACCCCAATTGGATTAGAATAAGCCTAGCGAGGACGAAAATGACCTAATTGGATTACCAATGACACAAAATCACTTATTATATGCACAAG
>JBBPBQ010000006.1:7627529-7638797 GCA_037974755.1 Cicer yamashitae | reverse complement strand
GTCTTTTTCGTCCTCCCTAGGCTTATTCTAATCCAATTAGGGTTTTTAACCAATCTTGTGCATCTAATATGTGATTTTGTGTCATTGGTTGCACATTTAGGTCATTTTCGTCCTCCCTAGGCTTATTCTAATCCAATTAGGGTTTTTAACCAATCTTGTGCATATAATAAGTGATTTTGTGTTATTGGTAATCCAATTACGTCATTTTCGTCCTCGTTTGGATTATTCTAATCCAATTAGGGTTTTTAACCAATCTTGTGCTTCCAATATGTTATTTTGTGTCATTTTGTGTCATTGGTTGAACATTTAGGTCATTTTCGTCCTCCCTAGGCTTATTCTAATCCAATTAGGGTTTTTCCCCAATCTTGTTCATCGAATATGTGATTTTGTGTCATTGGTTGAACATTTAGGTCATTTTCGTCCTCCCCAGGCTTATTCTAATCCAATTAGGATTTTAATCCAATGTTGTGCATCCCATATGTGATTTTGTGTTAATTTGTATCATTGGTTGAACATTTAGGTCATTTTCATCCTCCCCAGGCTTATTCTAATCCAATTAGGGTTTTTAACCAATCTTGTGCATCCAATATGTGATTTTGTGTCATTGGTTGCACATTTAGGTCATTTTCGTCCTCCCTAGGCTTATTCTAATCCAATTAGGGTTTCTAACCAATCTTGTGCATATAATAAGTGATTTTGTGTCATTTGTAATCCGATTAGGTCATTTTCGTCCTCGCTAAACTTATTCTAATTCAATTAGGGTTTTTAACCAATCTTGTGCATCCAATATGTGATTTTGTGTCATTGGTTCCACATTTAGGTCATTTTCGTCCTCCCTAGGCTTATTCTAATCCAATTAGGGTTTTTAACCAATCTTGTGCATCCAATATGTGATTTTGTGTCATTGGTTGAACATTTAGGTCATTTTTGTCCTCCCTAGGCTTATTCTAATCCAATTAGAATTTTAATCCAATGTTGTGCATCCAATATGCGATTTTGTGTCATTGGTTGCACATTTAGGTCATTTTCGTCCTCCCTAGGCTTATTCTAATCCAATAAGGGTTTCTAACCAATCTTGTGCATATAATAAGTGATTTTGTGTCATTTGTAATCCGATTAGGTCATTTTCGTCCTCGCTAAACTTATTCTAATTCAATTAGGGTTTTTAACCAATCTTGTGCATCCAATATGTGATTTTGTGTCATTGGTTCCACATTTAGGTCATTTTCGTCCTCCCTAGGCTTATTCTAATCCAATTAGGGTTTTTAACCAATCTTGTGCATCCAATATGTGATTTTGTGTCATTGGTTGAACATTTAGGTCATTTTTGTCCTCCCCAGGCTTATTCTAATCCAATTAGAATTTTAATCCAATGTTGTGCATCCCATATGCGATTTTGTGTCAATTTGTGTCATTGGTTGATCATTTAGGTCATTTTCGTCCTCCCTAGGCTTATTCTAATCCAATTAGGGTTTTTAACCATTCTTGTGCATCCAATATGTGAGTTTGTGTCATTGGTTGCACATTTAGGTCATTTTTGTCCTCCCTAGGCTTATTCTAATCTAATTAGGGTTTTTAACCAATCTTGTGCATCCAATATGTGATTTTGTGTCATTGGTTGCACATTTAGGTCATTTTTGTCCTCCCTAGGCTTATTCTAATCCAATTAGGGTTTTTAACCAATCTTGTGCATCCAATATGTGATTTTGTGTCATTGGTTGCACATTTAGGTCATTTTTATCCTCCCTAGGCTTATTCTAATCCAATTAGGGTTTTTAACCAATCTTGTGCATAAAATAAGTGATTTTATGTCATTGGTAATCCAATTAGGTCATTTTCGTCCTTGCTAGGCTTATTCTAATCCAATTGGGGTTTTTAACCAATCTTGTGCATCCAATATGTGATTTTGTGTCATTGGTTGCACATTTAGGTCATTTTTGTCCTCCCTAGGCTTATTCTAATCCAATTAGGGTTTTTAACCAATCTTGTGCATCCAATATGTGATTTTGTGTCATTTTGTGTCATTGGTTGAACATTTAGGTCATTTTCGTCCTCCCTAGGCTTATTCTAATCCATTTAGGATTTTTAACCAATCTTGTGCATCCAATATGTGATTTTGTGTCATTGGTTGCACATTTAGGTCATTTTCGTCCACCCTAGGCTTATTGTAATCCAATTAGAGTTTTTAACCAATCTTGTGCATCCAATATGTGATTTTGTGTCATTGGTTGCACATTTAGGTCATTTTCGTCCTCCCTAGGCTTATTCTAATCCAATTAGGGTTTTTAACCAATCTTGTGCATCCAATATGTGAGTTTGTGTCATTGGTTGCACATTTAGATCATTTTCGTCCTCCCTAGGCTTATTCTAATCTAATTAGGGTTTTTAACCAATCTTGTGCATATAATAAGTGATTTTGTGTCATTGGTAATCCAATTAGGTCATTTTCGTCCTCGATAGGCTTATCCTAATCCAATTAGGTTTTTTAACCAATCTTATGCATCCAATATGTGATTTTGTGTCATTTTGTGTCATTGGTAATCCAATTAGGTTATTTTCGTCCTCCCTATGCTTATTCTAATACAATTAGGGTTTTTAACCAATCTTGTGCATCCAATATGTGATTTTGTGTCATTGGTTGCACATTTAGGTCATTTTCGTCCTCCCTAGGCTTATTCTAATCCAATTAGGGTTTTTAACCAATCTTGTGCATCCAATATGTGATTTTGTGTCATTTTGTTTCATTGGTTGCACACTTAGGTAATTTTGTCCTCCCTAGGCTTATTCTAATCCAATTAGGGTTTTTAACCAATCTTGTGCATATAATACGTGATTTTGTGTTATTGGTAATCCAATTAGGTCATTTTCGTCCTCGATAGGCTTATTCTAATCCAATTAGGTTTTTTAACCAATCTTATGCATCCAATATGTGATTTTGAGTCATTTTGTGTCATTGGTAATCCAATTAGGTCATTTTCGACCTCGCAAGGCTTATTCTAATACAATTAGGGTTTTTAACCAATCTTGTGCATCCAATATGTGATTTTGTGTCATTGGTTGCACATTTAGGTCATTTTCGTCCTCCCTAGGCTTATTCTAATCCAATTAGGGTTTTTAACCAATCTTGTGCATCCAATATGTGATTTTGTGTCATTTTGTTTCATTGGTTGCACACTTAGGTCATTTTTTTCCTCCCTAGGCTTATTCTAATCCAATTAGGGTTTTTAACCAATCTTGTGCATATAATACGTGATTTTGTGTTATTGGTAATCCAATTAGGTCATTTTCGTCCTCGATAGGCTTATTCTAATCCAATTGGGTTTTTTAACCAATCTTATGCATCCAATATGTGATTTTGTGTCATTTAGTGTCATTGGTAATCCAATTAGGTCATTTTCGACCTCGCAAGGCTTATTCTAATACAATTAGGGTTTTTAACCAATCTTGTGCATCCAATATGTGATTTTGTGTCATTGGTTGCACATTTAGGTCATTTTCGTCCTCCCTAGGCTTATTCTAATCCAATTAGGGTTTTTAACCAATCTTGTGCATCCAATATGTGATTTTGTGTCATTTTGTGCGATTGGTTGAACATTTAGGTAATTTTCGTCCTCCCTAGGCTTATTCTAATCCAATTTGGGTTTTTAACCAATCTTGTGCATCCAATATGTGATTTTGTGTCATTGGTTGCACATTTAGGTCATTTTCGTCCTCCCTAGGCTTATTCTAATCCAATTAGGGTTTTTAACCAATCTTGTGCATCCAATATGTGATTTTGTGTCATTGGTTGAACATTTAGGGAAATTTCGTCCTCCCCAAGCTTATTCTAATCCAATTATGATTTTTATCTAATCTTGTGCATCCAATATGTGATTTTGTGTCAATTTGTGTCATTGGTTGAACATTTAGGTCATTTTCGTCCTCCCTAGGCTTATTCTAATCCAATTAAGGTTTTTAACCAATCTTGTGCATCCAATATGTGATTTTGTGTCATTGGTTGCACATTTAGGTCATTTTCGTCCTCCCTAGGCTTATTCTAATCCAATTAGGGTTTTTAACCAATCTTGTGCATCCAATATGTGATTTTGTGTTATTGGTTGAACATTTAGGTCATTTTCGTCCTCCCTAGGCTTATTCTAATCCAATAAGGGTTTTTAACCAATCTTGTGCATCCAATATGTGATTTTGTGTCATTGGTTGAACATTTAGGTCATTTTCGTCCTCCCTAGGCTTATTCTAATCCAATTAGGGTTTTTAACCAATCTTTTGCATCCAATATGTGATTTTGTGTCATTGGTTCCACATTTAGGTCATTTTCGTCCTCCCTAGGCTTATTCTAATCCAATTAGGGTTTTTAACCAATCTTGTGCATCCAATATGTGATTTTGTGTCATTGGTTGCACATTTAGGTCATTTTCGTCCTCCCCAGGCTTATTCTAATCCAATTAGGGTTTTTAACCAATCTTGTGCATCCAATATGTGATTTTGTGTCATTGGTTGCACATTTAGGTCATTTTCGTCCTCCCTAGGCTTATTCTAATCCAATTAGGGTTTTTAACCAATCTTGTGCATCCAATATGTGATTTTGTGTCATTGGTTGAACATTTATGTCATTTTCGTCCTCCCCAGGCTTATTCTACTCCAATTAGGATTTTAATCCAATGTTGTGCATCCCATATGCGATTTTGTGTCAATTTGTGTCATTGGTTGAACATTTAGGTCATTTTCGTCCTCCCTAGGCTTATTCTAATCCAATTAGGGTTTTTAACCAATCTTGTGCATCCAATATGTGATTTTGTGTCATTGGTTGCACATTTAGGTCATTTTCGTCCTCCCTAGGCTTATTCTAATCCAATTAGGGTTTTTAACCAATCTTGTGCATCCAATATGTGTTTTTGTGTCATTGGTTGAAAATTTAGGTCATTTTCGTCCTCCCTAGGCTTATTCTAATCCAATTAGGGTTTTTAACCAATCTTGTGCATCCAATATGTGATTTTGTGTCATTGGTTGAACATTTAGGTCATTTTCGTCCTCCCCAGGCTTATTCTAATCCAATTAGGATTATAATCCAATGTTGTGCATCCCATATATGATTTTGTGTCAATTTGTGTCATTGGTTGAACATTTAGGTCATTTTCGTCCTCCCTAGGCTTATTCTAATCCAATTAGGGTTTTTAACCAATCTTGTGCATCCAATATGTGATTTTGTGTCATTGGTTGCACATTTAGGTCATTTTCGTCCTCCCTAGGCTTATTCTAATCCAATTAGGGTTTCTAACCAATCTTGTGCATATAATAAGTGATTTTGTGTCATTTGTAATCCGATTAGGTCATTTTCGTCCTCGCTAAACTTATTCTAATTCAATTAGGGTTTTTAACCAATCTTGTGCATCCAATATGTTATTTTGTGTCATTGGTTCCACATTTAGGTCATTTTCGTCCTCCCTAGGCTTATTCTAATCCAATTAGGGTTTTTAACCAATCTTGTGCATCCAATATGTGATTTTGTGTCATTGGTTGCACATTTAGGTCATTTTCGTCCTCCCTAGACTTATTCTAATCCAATTAGGGTTTTTAACCAATCTTGTGCATCCAATATGTGATTTTGTGTCATTGGTTGCACATTTAGGTCATTTTCGTCCTCCCTAGGCTTATTCTAATCTAATTAGGGTTTTTAACCAATCTTGTGCATCCAATATGTGATTTTGTGTCATTGGTTGCACATTTAGGTCATTTTCGTCCTCCCTAGGCTTATTCTAATCCAATTAGGCTTTTTAACCAATCTTGTGCATCCAATATGTGATTTTGTGTCATTGGTTGAACATTTAGGTCATTTTCGTGCTCCCCAGGCTTATTCTAATCCAATTAGGATTTTAATCCAATGTTGTGCATCCCATATGCGATTTTGTGTCAATTTGTGTAATTGGTTGAACATTTAGGTCATTTTCGTCCTCCCTAGGCTTATTCTAATCCAATTAGGGTTTTTAACCAATCTTGTGCATCTAATATGTGATTTTGTGTCATTGGTTGCACATTTAGGTCATTTTCGTCCTCCCTAGGCTTATTCTAATCCAATTAGGGTTTTTAACCAATCTTGTGCATCCAATATGTGAGTTTGTGTCATTGGTTGCACATTTAGGTCATTTTTGTCCTCCCTAGGCTTATTCTAATCCAATTAGGGTTTTTAACCAATCTTGTGCATCCAATATGTGATTTTGTGTCATTTTGTGTCATTGGTTGAACATTTAGGTCATTTTCGTCCTCCCCATGCTTATTCTAATCCAATTACGGTTTTTAACCAATCTTGTGCATCCAATATGTGATTTTGTGTCATTGGTTGCACATTTAGGTCATTTTCGTCCTCCCTAGGCTTATTCTAATCCAATTAGGCTTTTTAACCAATCTTGTGCATCCAATATGTGATTTTGTGTCATTGGTTGAACATTTAGGTCATTTTCGTCCTCCCCAGGCTTATTCTAATCCAATTAGGATTTTAATCCAATGTTGTGCATCCCATATGCGATTTTGTGTCAATTTGTGTAATTGGTTGAACATTTAGGTCTTTTTCGTCCTCCCTAGGCTTATTCTAATCCAATTAGGGTTTTTAACCAATCTTGTGCATCTAATATGTGATTTTGTGTCATTGGTTGCTCATTTAGGTCATTTTCGTCCTCCCTAGGCTTATTCTAATCCAATTAGGGTTTTTAACCAATCTTGTGCATATAATAAGTGATTTTGTGTTATTGGTAATCCAATTATGTCATTTTCGTCCTCGTTTGGATTATTCTAATCCAATTAGGGTTTTTAACCAATCTTGTGCTTCCAATATGTTATTTTGTGTCATTTTGTGTCATTGGTTGAACATTTAGGTCATTTTCGTCCTCCCTAGGCTTATTCTAATCCAATTAGGGTTTTTCCCCAATCTTGTGCATCGAATATGTGATTTTGTGTCATTGGTTGAACATTTAGGTCATTTTCGTCCTCCCCAGGCTTATTCTAATCCAATTAGGATTTTAATCCAATGTTGTGCATCCCATATGTGATTTTGTGTCAATTTGTGTCATTGGTTGAACATTTAGGTCATTTTCGTCCTCCCCAGGCTTATTCTAATCCAATTAGGGTTTTTAACCAATCTTGTGCATCCAATATGTGATATTGTGTCATTGGTTGCACATTTAGGTCATTTTCGTCCTTCCTAGGCTTATTCTAATCCAATTAGGGTTCTTAACCAATCTTGTGCATCCAATATGTGAGTTTGTGTCATTTTGTGTCATTGGTTGAACATTTAGGTCATTTTCGTCCTCCCCAGGCTTATTCTAATCCAATTAGGGTTTTTAACCAATCTTGTGCATCCAATATGTGATTTTGTGTCATTGGTTGCACTTTTAGGTCATTTTCGTCCTCCCTAGGCTTATTCTAATCTAATTAGGGTTTTTAACCAATCTTGTGCATCCAATATGTGATTTTGTGTCATTGGTTGCACATTTAGGTCATTTTCGTCGTCCCTAGGCTTATTCTAATCCAATTAGGCTTTTTAACCAATCTTGTGCATCCAATATGTGATTTTTTGTCATTGGTTGAACATTTAGGTCATTTTCGTCCTCCCCAGGCTTATTCTAATCCAATTAGGATTTTAATCCAATGTTGTGCATCCCATATGCGATTTTGTGTCAATTTGTGTAATTGGTTGAACATTTAGGTCATTTTTGTCCTCCCTAGGCTTATTCTAATCCAATTAGGGTTTTTAACCAATCTTGTGCATCTAATATGTGATTTTGTGTCATTGGTTGCACATTTAGGTCATTTTCGTCCTCCCTAGGCTTATTCTAATCCAATTAGGGTTTTTAACCAATCTTGTGCATATAATAAGTGATTTTTTGTCATTGGTAATCCAATAAGTTCATTTTCTTCCTCGCTAGACTTATTCTAATCCAATTAGGGTTTTTAACCAATCTTGTGCATCCAATATGTGACTTTGTGTCATTGGTTGAACATTTAGGTCATTTTCGTCCCCCCTAGGCTTATTCTAATCCAATTAGGGTTTTTAACCAATCTTGTGCATCCAATATGTGATTTTGTGTCATTGGTTGCACAATTAGGTCATTTTCGTCCTCCCTAGGCTTATTCTAATCCAATTAGGGTTTTTAACCAATCTTGTGCATATAATAAGTGATTTTGTGTTATTGGTAATCCAATTAGGTCATTTTAGTCCTCGCTAGGCTTATTCTAATCCAATTAGGGTTTTTAAGCAATCTTGTGCATCCAATATGTGATTTTGTGTCATTGGTTGAACATTTAGGTCATTTTGGTCCTCCCTAGGCTTATTCTAATCCAATTAGGGTTTTTAACCAATCTTATGCATCCAATATGTGATTTTGTGTCATTGGTTGCACATTTAGGTCATTTTCGTCCTCCCTAGGCTTATTCTAATCCAATTAGGGTTTTTAACCAATCTTGTGCATCCAATATGTGATTTTGTGTCATTGGTTGAACATTTAGGTCATTTTTGTCCTCCCCAGGCTTATTCTAATCCAATTAGAATTTTAATCCAATGTTGGGCATCCCATATGTGATTTTGTGTCATTGGTTGCACATTTAGGTCATTTTCGTCCTCCCTAGGCTTATTCTAATCCAATTAGGGTTTCTAACCAATCTTGTGCATATAATAAGTGATTTTGTGTCATTTGTAATCCGATTAGGTCATTTTCGTCCTCGCTAAACTTATTCTAATTCAATTAGGGTTTTTAACCAATCTTGTGCATCCAATATGTGATTTTGTGTCATTGGTTCCACATTTAGGTCATTTTCGTCCTCCCTAGGCTTATTCTAATCCAATTAGGGTTTTTAACCAATCTTGTGCATCCAATATGTGATTTTGTGTCATTGGTTGAACATTTAGGTCATTTTTGTCCTCCCTAGGCTTATTCTAATCCAATTAGAATTTTAATCCAATGTTGTGCATCCCATATGCGATTTTGTGTCAATTTGTGTCATTGGTTGAACATTTAGGTCATTTTCGTCCTCCCTAGGCTTATTCTAATCCAATTAGGGTTTTTAACCAATCTTGTGCATCCAATATGTGATTTTGTGTCATTGGTTGCACATTTAGGTCATTTTTGTCCTCCCTAGGCTTATTCTAATCCAATTAGGGTTTTTAACCAATCTTGTGCATCCAATATGTGATTTTGTGTCATTGGTTGCACATTTAGGTTATTTTTGTCCTCCCTAGGCTTATTCTAATCCAATTAGGGTTTTTAACCAATCTTGTGCATATAATAAGTGATTTTATGTCATTGGTAATCCAATTAGGTCATTTTCGTCCTCGCTAGGCTTATTCTAATCCAATTGGGGTTTTTAACCATTCTTATGCATCCAATATGTGATTTTGTGTCATTGGTTGCACATTTAGGTCACTTTAGTCCTCCCTAGGCTTATTCTAATCTAATTAGGGTTTTTAACCAATCTTGTGCATCCAATATGTGATTTTGTGTCATTGGTTGCACATTTAGGTCATTTTTGTCCTCCCCAGGCTTATTCTAATACAATTAGAATTTTAATCCAATGTTGGGCATCCCATATGTGATTTTGTGTCATTGGTTGCACATTTAGGTCATTTTCGTCCTCCCTAGGCTTATTCTAATCCAATTAGGGTTTCTAACCAATCTTGTGCATATAATAAGTGATTTTGTGTCATTTGTAATCCGATTAGGTCATTTTCGTCCTCGCTAAACTTATTCTAATTCAATTAGGGTTTTTAACCAATCTTGTGCATCCAATATGTGATTTTGTGTCATTGGTTCCACATTTAGGTCATTTTCGTCCTCCCTAGGCTTATTCTAATCCAATTAGGGTTTTTAACCAATCTTGTGCATCCAATATGTGATTTTGTGTCATTGGTTGAACATTTAGGTCATTTTTGTCCTCCCTAGGCTTATTCTAATCCAATTAGAATTTTAATCCAATGTTGTGCATCCCATATGCGATTTTGTGTCATTGGTTGCACATTTAGGTCATTTTCGTCCTCCCTAGGCTTATTGTTATCCAATTAGAGTTTTTAACCAATCTTGTGCATCCAATATGTGATTTTGTGTCATTTGTAATCCAATTAGGTCATTTTCGTCCTCGCTAAACTTATTCTAATCCAATTAGGGTTTTTAACCAATCTTGTGCATATAATAAGTGATTTTGTGTTATTGGTAATCCAATTAGGTCATTTTCGTCCTCGTTAGGATTATTCTAATCCAATTAGGGTTTTTAACCAATCTTGTGCATCCAATATGTTATTTTGTGTCATTTTGTGTCATTGGTTGAACATTTAGGTAATTTTCGTCCTCCCTAGGCTTATTCTAATCCAATTAGGGTTTTTAACCAATCTTGTGCATCCAATATGTGATTTTGTGTCATTTTGTGTCATTGGTTGAGCATTTAGGTCATTTTCGTCCTCCCTAGGCTTATTCTAATCCAATTAGGGTTTTTAACCAATCTTGTGCATCCAATATGTGATTTTGTGTCATTGGTTGAACATTTAGGTCATTTTCGTCCTCCCTAGGCTTATTCTAATCCAATTAGGGTTTTTAACCAGTCTTGTGCATCCAATATGTGATTTTGTGTCATTGGTTGAACATTTAGGTCATTTTCGTCCTCCCTAGAGTTATTCTAATCCAATTAGTGTTTTTAACCAATCTTGTGCTTCCAATATGTGATTTTGTGTCATTGGTTGATCGTTTAGATCATTTTCGTCCTCCCTAGGCTTATTCTAATCCAATTAGGGTTTTTAACCAATCTTTTGCATCCAATATGTGATTTTGTGTCATTTTGTGTCATTGGTTGAACATTTAGGTCATTTTCGTCCTCCCTAGGCTTATTCTAATCCAATTAGGGTTTTTAACCAATCTTGTGCATCCAATATGTGATTTTGTGTCATTGGTTGAACATTTCGGTCATTTTTGTCCTCCCTAGGCTTATTCTAATCCAATTAAGGTTTTTAACCAATCTTGTGCATCCAATATGTGATTTTGTGTCATTGGTTGAACATTTAGGTCATTTTCGTCCTCCCTAGGCTTATTCTAATCCAATTAGGATTTTTAACCAATCTTGTGCATCCAATATGTGATTTTGTGTCATTTGTTGAACATTTAGGTCATTTTCGTCGTCCCTAGGCTTATTCTAATCCAATTAGGGTTTTTAACCAATCTTGTGCATCCAATATGTGATTTTGTGTAATTTTGTGTCATTGGTTGAACATTTAGGTCATTTTCTTCCTCCCTA
>JBBPBQ010000006.1:7609104-7625560 GCA_037974755.1 Cicer yamashitae | reverse complement strand
ATCTTGAGCATCCAATATGTGATTTTCTGTCATTTTGTGTCATTGGTTGAACATTTAGGTCATTTTCGTCCTCCCTAGGATTATTATAATCCAATTAGGGTTTTTAACCAATCTTGTGCATCCAATATGTGATTTTGTGTCATTTTGTGTCATTGGATGAACATTTAGGTCATTTTCGTCCTCCGTAGGCTTATTCTAATCCAATTAGGGTTTTTAACCAATCTTGAGCATCCAATATGTGATTTTCTGTCATTTTGTGTCATTGGTTGAACATTTAGGTCATTTTCGTCCTCCCTAGGATTATTATAATCCAATTAGGGTTTTTAACCAATCTTGTGCATCCAATATGTGATTTTGTGTCATTTTGTGTCATTGGATGAACATTTAGGTCATTTTCGTCCTCCCTAGGATTATTCTAATCCAATTAGTGTTTTTAACCAATCTTGTGCATCCAATATGTGATTTTGTGTCATTGGTTGAACATTTAGGTCATTTTCGTCCTCCCTAGGCTTATTCTAATCCAATTAGGGTTTTTAACCAATCTTGTGCATCCAATATGTGATTTTGTGTCATTTTGTGTCATTGGTTGAACATTTAGGTCATTTTCGTCCTCCCTAGACTTATTCTAATCCAATTATGGTTTTTAACCAATCATGTGCATCCAATATGTGATTTTGTGTCATTTTGTGTTATTGGTTGATCATTTAGGTCATTTTCGTCCTCCCTAGGCTTATTCTAATCCAATTAGGGTTTTTAACCAATCTTGTGCATCCAATATGTGATTTTGTGTCATTGGTTGAACTTTTAGGTCAATTTCGTCCTCCCTAGGCTTATTCTAATCCAATTAGGGTTTTTAACCAATCTTGTGCATCCAATATGTGATTTTGTGTCATTGGTTGAACATTTAGGTCATTTTCGTCCTCCCTAGGCTTATTCTAATCCAATTAGGGTTTTTAACCAATCTTGTGCATCCAATATGTGATTTTGTATCATTGGTTGAACATTTAGGTCATTTTCATCCTCCAAAGGCTTATTCTAATCCAATTAGGGTTTTTAACCAATCTTGTGCATCCAATATGTGATTTTGTGTCATTGGTTGAACATTTAGGTCATTTTCGTCCTCCCTAGGCTTATTCTAATCCAATTAGGGTTTTTAACCAATCTTGTGCATCCAATATGTGAGTTTGTGTCATTGGTTGCACATTTAGGTCATTTTTGTCCTCCCTAGGCTTATTCTAATCCAATTAGGGTTTTTAACCAATCTTGTGCATCCAATATGTGATTTTGTGTCATTTTGTGTCATTGGTTGAACATTTAGGTCATTTTCGTCCTCCCTATACTTATTCTAATCCAATTAGGGTTTTTAACCAATCTTGTGCATCCAATATGTGATTTTGTGTCATTGGTTGAACATTTAGGTCATTTTCGTCCTCCCTAGGCTTATTCTAATCCAATTAGGGTTTTTAATTAATCTTGTGCATCCAATATGTGATTTTGTGTCATTGGTTGAACATTTTGGTCATTTTCGTCCTCCCTAGGCTTATTCTAATCCAATTAGGGTTTTTAACCAATCTTGTGCATCCAATATGTGATTTTGTGTCATTGGTTGCACATTTAGGTCATTTTTGTCCTCCCTAGGCTTATTCTAATCCAATTAGGGTTTTTAACCAATCTTGTGCATCCAATATGTGATTTTGTGTCATTTTGTGTCGTTGGTTGAACATTTAGGTCATTTTCGTCCTCCCTAGGCTTATTCTAATCCATTTAGGATTTTTAACCAATCTTGTGCATCCAATATGTGATTTTGTGTCATTGGTTGCACATTTAGGTCATTTTCGTCCACCCTAGGCTTATTGTAATCCAATTAGAGTTTTTAACCAATCTTGTGCATCCAATATGTGATTTTGTGTCATTGGTTGCACATTTAGGTCATTTTCGTCCTCCCTAGGCTTATTCTAATCCAATTTGGGTTTTTAACCAATCTTGTGCATCCAATATGTGATTTTGTGTCATTGGTTGCACATTTAGGTCATTTTTGTCCTCCCTAGGCTTATTCTAATCCAATTAGGGTTTTTAACCAATCTTGTGCATCCAATATGTGATTTTGTGTCATTTTGTGTCATTGGTTGAACATTTATGTCATTTTCGTCCTCCCTAGGCTTATTCTAATCCAATTAGGGTTTTTAACCAATCTTGTGCATCCAATATGTGATTTTGTGTCATATGTTGCACATTTAGGTCATTTTCGTCCTCCCTAGGCTTATTCTAATCCAATTAGGGTCTTTAACCAATGTTGTGCATATAATAAGTGATTTTCTGTCATTGGTAATCCAATAAGTTTATTTTCTTCCTCACTAGACTTATTCTAATCCAATTAGGGTTTTTAACCAATCTTGTACATCCAATATGTGACTTTGTGTCATTGGTTGAACATTTTGGTCATTTTGGTCCTCCCTAGACTTATTCTAATCCAATTAGGGTTTTTATCCAATCTTGTGCATCCAATATGTGATTTTGTGTCATTGGTTGCACATTTAGGTCATTTTCGTCCTCCCTAGGCTTATTCTAATCCAATTAGGGTTTTTAACCAATCTTGTGCATCCAATATGTGATTTTGTGTCATTGGTTGAACATTTAGGTCATTTTCGTCCTCCCCAGGCTTATTCTAATCCAATTAGGATTTTAATCCAATGTTGTGCATCCCATATGCGATTTTGTGTCAATTTGTGTAATTGGTTGAACATTTAAGTCTTTTTCGTCCTCCCTAGGCTTATTCTAATCCAATTAGGGTTTTTAACCAATCTTGTGCATCTAATATGTGATTTTGTGTCATTGGTTGCACATTTAGGTCATTTTCGTCCTCCCTAGGCTTATTCTAATCCAATTAGGGTTTTTAACCAATCTTGTGCATATAATAAGTGATTTTGTGTTATTGGTAATCCAATTATGTCATTTTCGTCCTCGTTTGGATTATTCTAATCCAATTAGGGTTTTTAACCAATCTTGTGCTTCCAATATGTTATTTTGTGTCATTTTGTGTCATTGGTTGAACATTTAGGTCATTTTCGTCCTCCCTAGGCTTATTCTAATCCAATTAGGGTTTTTCCCCAATCTTGTGCATCGAATATATGATTTTGGTCATTGGTTGAACATTTAGGTCATTTTTGTCCTCCCTATGCTTATTCTAATCCAATTTGGGTTTTTAACCACTCTTGTGCATCCAATATGTGATTTTGTGTCATTGGTTGCACATTTAGGTCATTTTCGTCCTCCCTAGGCTTATTGTAATCCAATTAGGGTTTTTAACCAATCTTGTGCTTTCAATATGTGATTTTATGTCATTGGTTGAACATTTAGGTCATTTTCGTCCTACCTAGGCTTATTCTAATCCAATTAGGATTTTTATCCAATCTTGTGCATCTAATATGTGATTTTGTGTCATTGGTTGCACATTTAGGTCATTTTCGTCCTCCCTAGGCTTATTCTAATCCAATTAGGGTTTTTAACCAATCTTGTGCATCCAATATGTGATTTTGTGTCATTGGTTGCACATTTAGGTCTAGGCTTATTCTAATCCAATTAGGGTTTTTAACCAATCTTGTGCATATAATAAGTGATTTTGTGTCATTGGTAATCCAATTAGGTCATTTTCGTCCTCCCTAGGCTTATTCTAATCCAATTAGGGTTTTTAACCAATCTTGTGCATCCAATATGTGATTTTGTTTCATTTTTTGTCATAGGTTGAGCATTTAGGTCATTTTCGTCCTCCCTAGGCTTATTCTAATCCAATTAGGGTTTTTAACCAATCTTGTGCATACAATATGTGATTTTTGTTATTGGTAATCCCTTTAGGTCATTTTCGTCCTCTCTAGGCTTATTCTAATCCAATTAGGGTTTTTAACCAATCTTGTGCATCCAATATGTGATTTTGTGTCATTGGTTGAACATTTAGGTCATTTTCGTCCTCCCTAGGCTTATTCTAATCCAATTAGGGTTTTTAACCAATCTTGTGCTTCCAATAAGTGATTTTGTGTCATCGATTGAACATTTAGGTCATTTTCGTCCTCCCTAGGCTTATTCTAATCCAATTAGGGTTTTTAACCAATCTTGTGCATCCAATATGTGATTTTGTGTCATTGGTTGAACATTTAGGTCATTTTCGTCCTCCCTAGGCTTATTCTAATCCAATTAGGGTTTTAAACCAATCTTGTGTATCCAATATGTGATTTTGTGTCATTGGTTGAACATTTAGGTCTCTTTCGTCCTCCCTAGGCTTATTCTAATACAATTAATGTTTTTAATTAATCTTGTGCATCCAATATGTGATTTTGTATCATTAGTTGAACACTTAGGTCGTTTTCGTCCTCCCTAGGCTTATTCTGATCCAATTAGGGTTTTTAACCAATCTAGTGCATCCAATATGTGATTTTGTGTCATTTTGTGTCATTGGTTGAACATTTAGGTCATTTTCGTCCTCCCTAGGCTTATTCTAATCCAATTAGGGTTTTTAACCAATCTTGTGCATCCAATATGTGATTTTGTGTCATTGGTTGAACATTTAGGTCATTTTCGTCCTCCCTAGGCTTATTCTAATCCAATTAGGGTTTTTAACCAACCTTGTGCATCCAATATGTGATTTTGTGTCATTGGTTGAACATTTTTGTCATTTTCGTCCTCCCTAGGCTTATTCTAATCCAATTAGGGTTTTTAACCAATCTTGTGCATCCAATATGTGATTTTGTGTCATTTTGTGTCATTGGTTGAACATTTAGGTCATTTTCGTCCTCCCTAGGCTTATTCTAATCCAATTAGGGTTTTTAACCAATCATGAGCATCCAATATGTGATTTTGTGTCATTTTGTGTCATTGGTTGAACATTTAGGTCATTTTCGTCCTCCCTAGGCTTATTCTAATCCAATTAGGGTTTTTAACCAATCTTGTGCATCCAATATGTGATTTTGTGTCATTGGTTGAACATTTAGGTCATTTTCGCCTTGCTAGGCTAATTCTAATCCATATAGGGTTTTTAACCAATCTTGTGCATCCAATATGTGATTTTGTGTCATTTTGTGTCATTGGTTGAACATTTAGGTCATTTTCGTCCTCCCTAGGTTGATTCTAATCCAATTAAGGTTTTTAACCAATCTTGTGCATCCAATATGTGATTTTGTGTCATTTTGTGTCATTGGTTGAACATTTAGGTCATTTTCGTCCTCCCTAGGCTTATTCTAATCCAATTAAGATTTTTAACCAATCTTGTGCATCTAATATGTGATTTTGTGTCATTTTGTGTCATTGGTTGAACATTTAGGTCATTTTCGTCCTCCCTAGGCTTATTCTAATCCAATTAGGGTTTTTAACCAATCTTGTGCATCCAATATGTGATTTTGTGTCATTGGTTGAACATTTAGGTCATTTTCGTCTTCCCTTGGCTGATTCTAATCCAATTAGGGGTTTTAACCAATCTTGTGCATTCAATATGTGATTTTATGTCATTTTGTGTTATTGGTTGAACATTTAGGTCATTTTCGTCCTCCCAAGGCTTATTCTAATCCAATTAGGGTTTTTAACCAATCTTGTGCATCCAATATGTGATTTTGTGTCATTGGTTGAACATTTAGGTCATTTTCGTCCTCCCTAGGCTTATTCTAATCCAATTAGGGTTTTTAACCAATCTTGTGCATCCAATATGTAATTTTTTGTCATTTTGTGTCATTGGCTGAACATTTAGGTCATTTTCGTCCTCCCTAGGCTTATTCTAATCCAATTAGGGTTTTTAACCAATCTTGTGCATCCAATATGTGATTTTGTGTCATTTTGTGTCATTGGTTGAACATTTAGGTCATTTTCGTACTCCCTAGGCTTATTCTAATCCAATTAGGGTTTTTAACCAATCTTGTGCATCCAATATGTGATTTTGTGTCATTGGTTGCACATTTAGGTCATTTTCGTCCTCCCTAAGCTTATTCTAATCCAATTAGGGTTTTTAACCAATCTTGTGTATATAATAAGTGATTTTGTGTCATTGGTAGATCATTTAGGTCATTTTCGTCCTCCCTAGGCTTATTCTAATCCAATTAGGGTTTTTAAGCAATCTTGTGCATATAATAACTGATGTTGTGTCATTGGTAATCCAATTATGTCATTTTCGTCCTCTTTAGGCTTATTCTAATCCAATTAGGGTTTTTAATTAATCTTGTGCATCCAATATGTGGTTTTGTGTCATTTTGTGTCATTGGTTGAACATTTAGGTCATTTTCGTCCTCCCTAGGCTTATTCTAATCCAATTAGGGTTTTTAACCAATCTTGTGCATCCAATATGTGATTTTGTGTCATTGGTTGCACATTTAGGTCATTTTCGTCCTCCCTACGCTTATTCTAATCCAATTAGGGTTTTTAACCAATCTTGTGCATCCAATATGTGACTTTGTGTCATTGGTTCAACATTTAGGTCATTTTGGTCCTCCCTAGACTTTTTTAATCCAATTAGGGTTTTTAACCAATCTTTTGCATCTAATATGTGATTTTGTGTCATTGTTTCCACATTTAGGTCATTTTCGTCCTCCCTAGTCTTATTCTAATCCAATTAGGGTTTTTAACCAATCTTGTGCATCCAATATGTGATTTTGTGTCATTGGTTGAACATTTAGGTCATTTTCGTCCTCCCCAGGCTTATTCTAATCCAATTAGTATTTTAATCCAATGATGTGCATGCCATATGCGATTTTGTGTCAATTTGTGTCATTGGTTCAACATTTAGGTCATTTTCGTCCTCCCTAGGCTTATTCTAATCCAATTAGGGTTTTTAACCAATCTTGTGCATCCAATATGTGATTTTGTGTCATTGGTTGCACATTTAGGTCATTTTCGTCCTCCCTACGCTTATTCTAATCCAATTAGGGTTTTTAACCAATCTTGTGCATCCAATATGTGACTTTGTGTCATTGGTTCAACATTTAGGTCATTTTGGTCCTCCCTAGACTTATTTTAATCCAATTAGGGTTTTTAACCAATCTTTTGCATCCAATATGTGATTTTGTGTCATTGTTTCCACATTTAGGTCATTTTCGTCCTCCCTAGTCTTATTCTAATCCAATTAGGGTTTTTAACCAATCTTGTGCGTCCAATATGTGATTTTGTGTCATTGGTTGAACACTTAGGTCATTTTCGTCCTCCCCAGGCTTATTCTAATCCAATTAGTATTTTAATCCAATGATGTGCATGCCATATGCGATTTTGTGTCAATTTGTGTCATTGGTTGAACATTTAGGTCATTTTCGTCCTCCCTAGGCTTATTCTAATCCAATTAGGGTTTTTAACCAATCTTGTGCATCCAATATGTGAGTTTGTGTCATTGGTTGCACATTTAGGTCATTTTTGTCCTCCCTAGGCTTATTCTAATCTAATTAGGGTTTTTAACCAATCTTGTGCATCCAATATGTGATTTTGTGTCATTGGTTGCACATTTAGGTCATTTTTGTCCTCCCTAGGCTTATTCTAATCCAATTAGGGTTTTTAACCAATCTTGTGCATCCAATATGTGATTTTGTGTCATTGGTTGCACATTTAGGTCATTTTTATCCTCCCTAGGCTTATTCTAATCCAATTAGGGTTTTTAACCAATCTTGTGCATAAAATAAGTGATTTTATGTCATTGGTAATCCAATTAGGTCATTTTCGTCCTTGCTAGGCTTATTCTAATCCAATTGGGGTTTTTAACCAATCTTGTGCATCCAATATGTGATTTTGTGTCATTGGTTGCACATTTAGGTCATTTTTGTCCTCCCTAGGCTTATTCTAATCCAATTAGGGTTTTTAACCAATCTTGTGCATCCAATATGTGATTTTGTGTCATTGGTTGAACATTTAGGTCATTTTCTTTCTCCCTAGGCTTATTCTAATCCAATTAGGGTTTTTAACCAATCTTGTGCATCCAATATGTGATTTTGTGTCATTTTGTGTAATTGGTTGAACATTTAGGTCATTTTCGTCCTCCCTAGGCTTATTCTAATCCAATTAAGGTTTTTCACCAATCTTGTGCATCGAATATGTAATTTTGTGTCACTGGTTGCACATTTAGGTCATTTTACTCCTCCCTAGGCTTATTCTAATCCAATTAGGGTTTTTAACCAATCTTGTGCATCCAATATGTGATTTTGTGTCATTGGTTGCACATTTAGGTCATTTTTGTCCTCCCTAGGCTTATTCTAATCCAATTAGGGTTTTTAACCAATCTTGTGCATCCAATATGTGATTTTGTGTCATTGGTTGCACATTTAGGTCATTTTCGTCCTCCCCAGGCATATTCTAATCCTATTAGGGTTTTTAACCAATCTTGTGCATCCAATATGTGATTTTGTGTCATTGGTTGAACATTTAGGTCATTTTCGTCCTCCCTAGGCTTATTCTAATCCAATTAGGGTTTTTAACCAATCTTGTGCATCCGATATGTGATTTTGTGTCGTTGGTTGCACATTTAGGTCATTTTTGTCCTCCCTAGGCTTATTCTAATCCAATTAGGATTTTTAACCAATTTTGTGCATATAATAAGTGATTTTCTGTCATCGGTAATCCAATTAGGTAATTTTCGTCCTCGCGAGGCTTATTCTAATCCAATTAGGGTTTTTAACCAATCTTGTGCATCCAATATGTGATTTTGTGTCATTGGTTGCACATTTAGGTCATTTTCGTCCTCCCTAGGCTTATTCTAATCCAATTAGGGTTTTTAACCAATCTTGTGCATCCAATATGTGAGTTTGTGTCATTGGTTGCACATTTAGGTCATTTTTGTCCTCCCTAGGCTTATTCTAATCCAATTAGGGTTTTTAACCAATCTTGTGCATATAATAAGTGATTTTGTGTCATTGGTAATCCAATTAGGTCATTTTCGTCCTCCCTAGGCTTATTCTAATCCAATTAGGGTTTTTAACCAATCTTGTGCATCCAATATGTGATTTTGTTTCATTTTTTGTCATAGGTTGAGCATTTAGGTCATTTTCGTCCTCCCTAGGCTTATTCTAATCCAATTAGGGTTTTTAACCAATCTTGTGCATACAATATGTGATTTTTGTTATTGGTAATCCCTTTAGGTCATTTTCGTCCTCTCTAGGCTTATTCTAATCCAATTAGGGTTTTTAACCAATCTTGTGCATCCAATATGTGATTTTGTGTCATTGGTTGAACATTTAGGTCATTTTCGTCCTCCCTAGGCTTATTCTAATCCAATTAGGGTTTTTAACCAATCTTGTGCATATAATAAATGATTTTGTGTCATTGGTAATCCAATTAGGTCATTTTCGTCCTCGTTAGGCTTATTCTAATCCAATTAGGGTTTTTAATCAATCTTTTGCATCCAATATGTGATTTTGTGTCATTGGTTGCACATTTAGGTCAATTTCGTCCTCCCTAGGCTTATTCTAATCCAATTAGCGTTTTTAACCAATCTTGTGCATATAATAAGTGATTTTGTGTCATTGGTAATCCAATTAGGTCATTTTCGTCCTCCCTAGGCTTATTCTAATCCAATTAGGGTTTTTAACCAATCTTGTGCATCCAATATGTGATTTTGTGTCATTGGTTCAACAATTAGGTCATTTTCGTCCTCGCTAGGCTTATTCTAATCCAATTAGGGTTTTTAACCAATCTTGTGCATCCAATATGTGATTTTGTGTCATTGGTTGCACATTTAGGTCATTTTCGTCCTCCCTAGGCTTATTCTAATCTAATTAGGGTTTTTAACCAATCTTGTGCATCCAATATGTGATTTTGTGTCATTGGTTGCACATTTAGGTCATTTTCGTGCTCCCTAGGCTTATTCTAATCCAATTAGGGTTTTTACCCAATCTTGTGCATATAACAAGTGATTTTGTGTCATTGGTAATCCAATTAGTTCATTTTCGTCCACACTGACTTATTCTAATCCAATTAGGGTTTTTAAAAAATCTTGTGCATCCAATATGTGATTTTGTGTTATTTTGTGTCATTGGTTCAACATTTAGGTCATTTTCGTCCTCGCTAGGCTTATTCTAATCCAATTAGGGTTTTTAACCAATCTTGTGCATCCAATATGTGATTTTGTGTCATTGGTTGCACATTTAGGTCATTTTCGTGCTCCCTAGGCTTATTCTAATCCAATTAGGGTTTATAACCAATCTTATGCATATAATAAGTGATTTTGTGTCATTGGTAATCCAATTAGGTCATTTTCGTCCTCGGTAGGCTTATTCTAATCCAATTAGGGTTTTTAAAAAATCTTGTGCATCCAATATGTGATTTTGTGTTATTTTGTGTCATTGGTTCAACATTTAGGTCATTTTCGTCCTCCCTAGGCTTATTCTAATCCAATTAGGGTTTTTAACCAATCTTGTGCATCCAATATGTGATTTTGTGTCATTGGTTGCACATTTAGGTCATTTTCGTCCTCCGTAGGCTTATTCTAATCCTATTAGTGTTTTTAACCAATCATGTGCATCCAATATGTGATTTTGTTTCATTTTTTGTCATAGGTTGAGCATTTAGGTCATTTTCGTCCTCCCTAGGCTTATTCTAATCCAATTAGGGTTTTTAACCAATCTTGTGCATACAATATGTGATTTTTGTTATTGGTAATCCCTTTAGGTCATTTTCGTCCTCTCTAGGCTTATTCTAATCCAATTAGGGTTTTTAACCAATCTTGTGCATCCAATATGTGATTTTGTGTCATTGGTTGAACATTTAGGTCATTTTCGTCCTCCCTAGGCTTATTCTAATCCAATTAGGGTTTTTAACCAATCTTGTGCATCCAATATGTGATTTTGTGTCATTGGTTGCACATTTAGGTCATTTTCGTCCTCCCTACGCTTATTCTAATCCAATTAGGGTTTTTAACCAATCTTGTGCATCCAATATGTGATTTTGTGTCATTGGTTCAACATTTAGGTCATTTTGGTCCTCCCTAGACTTATTTTAATCCAATTAGGGTTTTTAACCAATCTTTTGCATCAAATATGTGATTTTGTGTCATTGTTTCCACATTTAGGTCATTTTCGTCCTCCCTAGTCTTATTCTAATCCAATTAAGGTTTTTAACCAATCTTGTTCATCCAATATGTGATTTTGTGTCATTGGTTGAACATTTAGGTCATTTTCGTCCTCCCCAGGCTTATTCTAATCCAATTAGTATTTTAATCCAATGATGTGCATGCCATATGCGATTTTGTGTCAATTTGTGTCATTGGTTGAACATTTAGGTCATTTTCGTCCTACCTAGGCTTATTCTAATCAAATTAGGGTTTTTAACCAATCTTGTGCATCTAATATGTGATTTTGTGTCATTGGTTGCACATTTAGGTCATTTTCGTCCTCCCTAGGCTTATTCTAATCCAATTAGGGTTTTTAACCAATCTTGTGCATATAATAAGTGATTTTGTGTTATTGGTAATCCAATTACGTTATTTTCGTCCTCGTTTGGATTATTCTAATCCAATTAGGGTTTTTAACCAATCTTGTGCTTCCAATATGTTATTTTGTGTCATTTTGTGTCATTGGTTGAACATTTAGGTCATTTTCGTCCTCCCTAGGCTTATTCTAATCCAATTAGGGTTTTTCCCCAATCTTGTGCATCGAATATATGATTTTGGTCATTGGTTGAACATTTAGGTCATTTTTGTCCTCCCTATGCTTATTCTAATCCAATTTGGGTTTTTAACCACTCTTGTGCATCCAATATGTGATTTTGTGTCATTGGTTGCACATTTAGGTCATTTTCGTCCTCCCTAGGCTTATTGTAATCCAATTAGGGTTTTTAACCAATCTTGTGCTTTCAATATGTGATTTTATGTCATTGGTTGAACATTTAGGTCATTTTCGTCCTACCTAGGCTTATTCTAATCCAATTAGGATTTTTATCCAATCTTGTGCATCTAATATGTGATTTTGTGTCATTGGTTGCACATTTAGGTCATTTTCGTCCTCCCTAGGCTTATTCTAATCCAATTAGGGTTTTTAACCAATCTTGTGCATCCAATATGTGATTTTGTGTCATTGGTTGCACATTTAGGTCTAGGCTTATTCTAATCCAATTAGGGTTTTTAACCAATCTTGTGCATATAATAAGTGATTTTGTGTCATTGGTAATCCAATTAGGTCATTTTCGTCCTCCCTAGGCTTATTCTAATCCAATTAGGGTTTTTAACCAATCTTGTGCATCCAATATGTGATTTTGTTTCATTTTTTGTCATATGTTGAACATTTAGGTCATTTTCGTCCTCCCTAGGCTTATTCTAATCCAATTAGGGTTTTTAACCAATCTTGTGCATACAATATGTGATTTTTGTTATTGGTAATCCCTTTAGGTCATTTTCGTCCTCGCTAGGCTTATTCTAATCCAATTAGGGTTTTTAACCAATCTTGTGCATCCAATATGTGATTTTGTGTCATTGGTTGCACATTTAGGTCATTTTCGTCCTCCCTAGGCTTATTCTAATCCAATTAGGGTTTTTAACCAATCTTGTGCATCCAATATGTGAGTTTGTGTCATTGGTTGCACATTTAGGTCATTTTTGTCCTCCCTAGGCTTATTCTAATCCAATTAGGGTTTTTAACCAATCTTGTGCATATAATAAGTGATTTTGTGTCATTGGTAATCCAATTAGGTCATTTTCGTCCTCCCTAGGCTTATTCTAATCCAATTAGGGTTTTTAACCAATCTTGTGCATCCAATATGTGATTTTGTTTCATTTTTTGTCATAGGTTGAGCATTTAGGTCATTTTTGTCCTCCCTAGGCTTATTCTAATCCAATTAGGGTTTTTAACCAATCTTGTGCATACAATATGTGATTTTTGTTATTGGTAATCCCTTTAGGTCATTTTCGTCCTCTCTAGGCTTATTCTAATCCAATTAGGGTTTTTAACCAATCTTGTGCATCCAATATGTGATTTTGTGTCATTGGTTGAACATTTAGGTCATTTTCGTCCTCCCTAGGCTTATTCTAATCCAATTAGGGTTTTTAACCAATCTTGTGCATCCAATATGTGATTTTGTGTCATTGGTTGAACATTTAGGTCATTTTGGTCCTCCCTAGGCTTATTCTAATCCAATTACGGTTTTTAACCAATCTTGTGCATCCAATATGTGATTTTGTGTCATTGGTTGAACATTTAGGTCATTTTCGTCCTCCCTAGGCTTATTCTAATCCAATTAGGGTTTTTAACCAATCTTGTGCATGCAATATGTGATTTTGTGTCATTGGTTGAACATTTAGGTCATTTTCGTCCTCCCTAGGCTTATTCCAATCCAATTAGGGTTTTTAACCAATCTTGTGCAACCAATACGTGATTTTCTGTCATTTTGTGTCATTGGTTGAACATTTAGGTCATTTTCGTCCTCCCTAGGCTTATTCTAATCCAATTAGGGTTTTTAACCAATCTTGTGCATCCAATATGTGATTTTGTGTCATTGGTTGAACATTTAGGTCATTTTCGTCCTCCCTAGGCTTATTCAAATCCAATTAGGGTTTTTAACCAATCTTGTGCATCCAATATGTGATTTTGTGTCATTTTGTGTCATTGGTTGAACATTTAGGTCATTTTCGTCCTCCCTAGGCTTATTCTAATCCAATTAGGGTTTTTAACCAATCTTGTGCATCCAATATGTGATTTTGTGTCATTGGTTGAACATTTAGGTCATTTTTGTCCTCCCTAGAATTATTCTAATCCAATTAGGGTTTTTAACCAATCTTGTGCATCCAATATGTGATTTTGTGTCATTTTGTGTCATTGGTTGAACATTTAGGTCATTTTCGTCCTCCCTAGGCTTATTCTAATCCAATTAGGGTTTTTAACCAATCTTGTGCATCCAATATGTCATTTTGTGTCATTGGTTCAACATTTAGGTCATTTTGGTCCTCCCTAGGCTTATTCTAATCCAATTAGGGTTTTTAACCAATCTTGTGCATCCAATATGTGATTTTGTGTCATTGGTTGAACATTTAGGTCATTTTCGTCCTCCCTAGGCTTATTCTAATCCAATTAGGGTTTTTAACCAATCTTGTGCATCCAATATGTGATTTTGTGTCATCGGTTGAATATTTAGGTCATTTTTGTCCTCCCTAGGCTTATTCTAATCCAATTAGGGTTTTTAACCAATCTTGTGCATCCAATATGTGATTTTGTGTCATTTTGTGTCATTGGTTGAACATTTAGGTCATTTTCGTCCTCCCCAGGCTTATTCTAATCCAATTAGGGTTTCTAACAAATCTTGTGCATCCAATATGTGATTTTGTGTCATTGGTTGCACATTTAGGTCATTTTCGTCCTCCCTAGGCTTATTCTAATCTAATTAGGGTTTTTAACCAATCTTGTGCATCCAATATGTGATTTAGTGTCATTGGTTGCACATTTAGGTCATTTTCGTCCTCCCTAGGCTTATTCTAATCCAATTAGGCTTTTTAACCAATCTTCTGCATCCAATATGTGATTTTGTGTCATTGGTTGAACATTTAGGTCATTTTCGTCCTCCCCAGGCTTATTCTAATCCAATTAGGATTTTAATCCAATGTTGTGCATCCCATATGCGATTTTGTGTCAATTTGTGTAATTGGTTGAACATTTAGGTCATTTTCGTCCTCCCTAGGCTTATTCTAATCCAATTAGGGTTTTTAACCAATCTTGTGCATCTAATATGTGATTTTGTGTCATTGGTTGCACATTTAGGTCATTTTCGTCCTCCCTAGGCTTATTCTAATCCAATTAGGGTTTTTAACCAATCTTGTGCATCCAATATGTGAGTTTGTGTCATTGGTTGCACATTTAGGTCATTTTTGTCCTCCCTAGGCTTATTCTAATCCAATTAGGGTTTTTAACCAATCTTGTGCATCCAATATGTGATTTTGTGTCATTTTGTGTCATTGGTTGAACATTTAGGTCATTTTCGTCTTCCCTAGGCTTATTCTAATCCAATTAGGGTTTTTAACCAATCTTGTGCATCTAATATGTGATTTTGTGTCATTGGTTGCACATTTAGGTCATTTTCGTCCTCCCTAGGCTTATTCTAATCCAATTAGGGTTTTTAACCAATCTTGTGCATATAATAAGTGATTTTGTGTCATTTGTAATCCAATTAGATCATTTTCGTCCTCGCTAAACTTATTCTAATCCAATTAGGGTTTTTAACCAATCTTGTGCATCCAATATGTGATTTTGTGTCATTGGTTCCACATTTAGGTCATTTTCGTCCTCCCTAGGCTTATTCTAATCCAATTAGGGTTTTTAACCAATCTTGTGCATCCAATATGTGATTTTGTGTCATTGGTTGCACATTTAGGTCATTTTCGTCCTCCCTACGCTTATTCTAATCCAATTAGGGTTTTTAACCAATCTTGTGCATCCAATATGTGACTTTGTGTCATTGGTTCAACATTTAGGTCATTTTGGTCCTCCCTAGACTTATTTTAATCCAATTAGGGTTTTTAACCAATCTTTTGCATCCAATATGTGATTTTGTGTCATTGTTTCCACATTTAGGTCATTTTCGTCCTCCCTAGTCTTATTCTAATCCAATTAGGGTTTTTAACCAATCTTGTGCATCCAATATGTGATTTTGTGTCATTGGTTGAACATTTAGGTCATTTTCGTCCTCCCCAGGCTTATTCTAATCCAATTAGTATTTTAATCCAATGTTGTGCATGCCATATGCGATTTTGTGTCAATTTGTGTCATTGGTTGAACATTTAGGTCATTTTCGTCCTCCATAGGCTTATTCTAATCCAATTAGGGTTTTTAACCAATCTTGTGCATCCAATATGTGATTTTGTGTCATTGGTTGAACATTTAGGTTATTTTCGTCCTCCCCAGGCTTATTCTAATCCAATTATGATTTTAATCCAATGTTGTGCATCCCATATGCGATTTTGTGTCAATTTGTGTAATTGGTTGAACATTTAGGTCATTTTCGTCCTCCCTAGGCTTATTCTAATCCAATTAGGGTTTTTAACCAATCTTGTGCATCTAATATGTGATTTTGTGTCATTGGTTGCACATTTAGGTCATTTTCGTCCTCCCTAGGCTTATTCTAATCCAATTAGGGTTTTTAACCAATCTTGTGCATATAATAAGTGATTTTGTGTTATTGGTAATCCAATTACGTTATTTTCGTCCTCGTTTGGATTATTCTAATCCAATTAGGGTTTTTAACCAATCTTGTGCTTCCAATATGTTATTTTGTGTCATTTTGGGTCATTGGTTGAACATTTAGGTCATTTTCGTCCTCCCTAGGCTTATTCTAATCCAATTAGGGTTTTTCCCCAATCTTGTGCATCGAATATATGATTTTGGTCATTGGTTGAACATTTAGGTCATTTTTGTCCTCCCTATGCTTATTCTAATCCAATTTGGGTTTTTAACCACTCTTGTGCATCCAATATGTGATTTTGTGTCATTGGTTGCACATTTAGGTCATTTTCGTCCTCCCTAGGCTTATT
>JBBPBQ010000006.1:7591038-7608235 GCA_037974755.1 Cicer yamashitae | reverse complement strand
CTAGGCTTATTCTAATCCAATTAGGGTTTTTAACCAATCTTGTGCATCCAATATGTGATTTTGTGTCATTGGTTGCACATTTAGGTCATTTTCGTCCTCCCTACGCTTATTCTAATCCAATTAGGGTTTTTAACCAATCTTGTGCATCCAATATGTGACTTTGTGTCATTGGTTCAACATTTAGGTCATTTTGGTCCTCCCTAGACTTATTTTAATCCAATTAGGGTTTTTAACCAAACTTTTGCATCCAATATGTGATTTTGTGTCATTGTTTCCACATTTAGGTCATTTTCGTCCTCCCTAGTCTTATTCTAATCCAATTAGGGTTTTTAACCAATCTTGTGCATCCAATATGTGATTTTGTGTCATTGGTTGAACATTTAGGTCATTTTCGTCCTCCCCAAGCTTATTCTAATCCAATTAGTATTTTAATCCAATGATGTGCATGCCATATGCGATTTTGTGTCAATTTGTGTCATTGGTTGAACATTTAGGTCATTTTCGTCCTCCCTAAGCTTATTCTAATCCAATTAGGGTTTTTAACCAATCTTGTGCATCCAATATGTGATTTTGTGTCATTGGTTGCACATTTAGGTCATTTTCGTCCTCCCTAGGCTTATTCTAATCCAATTAGGGTTTCTAACCAATCTTGTGCATATAATAAGTGATTTTGTGTCATTTGTAATCCGATTAGGTCATTTTCGTCCTCGCTAAACTTATTCTAATTCAATTAGGGTTTTTAACCAATCTTGTGCATCCAATATGTGATTTTGTGTCATTGGTTGAACATTTAGGTCATTTTCGTCCTCCCTAGGCTTATTCTAATCCAATTAGGGTTTTTAACCAATCTTGTGCATCCAATACGTGATTTTGTGTCATTTTGTGTCATTGGTTGAACATTTAGGTCATTTTCGTCCTCCCTAGGCTTATTCTAATCCAATTAGGGTTTTTAACCAATCTTGTGCATCCAATATGTGATTTTGTGTCATTTTGTGTCACTGGTTGAACATTTAGGTCATTTTCGTCCTCCCTAGGTTTATTCTAATCTAATTAGGGTTTTTAACCAATCTTGTGCATCCAATATGTGATTTTGTGTCATTTTGTGTCATTGGTTGAACATTTAGGTCATTATCGTCCTCCCTAGGCTTATTCTAATCCAGTTAGGGTTTTTAACCAATCTTGTGCATCCAATATGTGATTTTGTGTCATTTTGTGTCATTGGTTGAACATTTAGGTCATTTTCGTCCTCCCTAGGCTTATTCTAATCCAATTAGGGTTTTTAACCAATCTTGTGCATCCAATATGTGATTTTGTGTCATTGATTGAACATTTAGGTCTTTTTCGTCCTCCCTATGCTTATTCTAATCCAGTTAGGGTTTTTAACCAATCTTGTGCATCCAATATGTGATTTTGTGTCATTTTGTGTCATTGGTTGAACATTTAGGTCATTTTCGTCCTCCCTAGGCTTATTCTAATCCAATTAGGGTTTTTAACCAATCTTGTCCATCCAATATGTGATTTTGTGTCATTTTGTGTCATTTGTTGAACATTTAGGTCATTTTCGTCCTCCCTAGGCTTATTCTAATCCAATTAGGGTTTTTAACCAATCTTGTGCATCCAATATGTGATTTTGTGTCATTTTGTGTCATTGGTTGAACATTTAGGTCATTTTCGTCCTCCCCATGCTTATTCTAATCCAATTACGGTTTTTAACCAATCTTGTGCATCCAATATGTGATTTTGTGTCATTGGTTGCACATTTAGGTCATTTTCGTCCTCCCTAGGCTTATTCTAATCCAATTAGGCTTTTTAACCAATCTTGTGCATCCAATATGTGATTTTGTGTCATTGGTTGAACATTTAGGTCATTTTCGTCCTCCCCAGGCTTATTCTAATCCAATTAGGATTTTAATCCAATGTTGTGCATCCCATATGCGATTTTGTGTCAATTTGTGTAATTGGTTGAACATTTAGGTCATTTTCGTCCTCCCTAGGCTTATTCTAATCCAATTAGGGTTTTTAACCAATCTTGTGCATCTAATATGTGATTTTGTGTCATTGGTTGCACATTTAGGTCATTTTCGTCCTCCCTAGGCTTATTCTAATCCAATTAGGGTTTTTAACCAATCTTATGCATATAATAAGTGATTTTGTGTTATTTGTAATCCAATTACGTCATTTTCGTCCTCGTTTGGATTATTCTAATCCAATTAGGGTTTTTAACCAATCTTGTGCTTCCAATATGTTATTTTGTGTCATTTTGTGTCATTGGTTGAACATTTAGGTCATTTTCGTCCTCCCTAGGCTTATTCTAATCCAATTAGGGTTTTTCCCCAATCTTGTGCATCGAATATGTGATTTTGTGGCATTGGTTGAACATTTAGGTCATTTTCGTCCTCCCCAGGCTTATTCTAATCCAATTAGGATTTTAATCCAATCTTGTGCATCCCATACGTGATTTTGTGTCAATTTGTGTCATTGGTTGAACATTTAGGTCATTTTCGTCCTCCCCAGGCTTATTCTAATCCAATTAGTATTTTAATCCAATGATGTGCATGCCATATGCGATTTTGTGTCAATTTGTGTCATTGGTTGAACATTTAGGTCATTTTCGTCCTCCCTAGGCTTATTCTAATCCAATTAGGGTTTTTAACCAATCTTGTGCATCCAATATGTGATTTTGTGTCATTGGTTGCACATTTAGGTCATTTTCGTCCTCCCTAGGCTTATTCTAATTCAATTAGGGTTTTTAACCAATATTGTGCATCCAATATGTGTTTTTGTGTCATTGGTTGAAAATTTAGGTCATTTTCGTCCTCCCTAGGCTTATTCTAATCCAATTAGGGTTTTTAACCAATCTTGTGCATCCAATATGTGATTTTGTGTCATTGGTTGAACATTTAGGTCATTTTCGTCCTCCCTAGGCTTATTCTAATCCAATTAGGGTTTTTAACCAATCTTGTGCATCCAATATGTGATTTTGTGTCATCGATTGAATATTTAGGTCATTTTCGTCCTCCCTAGGCTTATTCTAATCCAATTAGGGTTTTTAACCAATCTTGTGCATCCAATATGTGATTTTGTGTCATTGGTTGAACATTTAGGTCATTTTCATCCTCCATAGGCTTATTCTCATCCAATTAGGGTTTTTAACCAATCTTGTGCATCCAATATGTGATTTTGTGTCATTGGTTGAACATTTAGGTCATTTTCGTCCTCCCTAGGCTTATTCTAATCCAATTAGGGTTTTTAACCAATCTTGTGCATCCAATATGTGATTTTGTGTGATTTTTTGTCATTGGTTGAACATTTAGGTCATTTTCGTCCTCCCTAGGCTTATTCTAATCCAATTAGGGTTTTTAACCAATCTTGTGCATCCAATATGTGATTTTGTGTCATTTTGTGTCATTGGTTGAACATTTAGGTCATTTTCGTCCTCCCTAGGCTTATTCTAATCCAATTAGGGTTTTTAACCAATCTTGTGCATCCTATATGTGATTTTGTGTCATTGGTTGAACATTTACGTCATTTTTGTCCTCCCTAGGCTTATTCTAATCCAATTAGGGTTTTTAACCAATCTTGAGCATCCAATATGTGATTTTGTGTCATTTTGTGTCATTGGTTGAACATTTAGGTCATTTTCGTCCTCCCTAGGCTTATTCTAATCCAATTAGGGTTTTTAACCAATCTTGTGCATCCAATATGTGATTTTGTGTCATTGGTTGAACATTTAGGTCATATTTGTCCTCCCTAGGTTTATTCTAATCCAATTAGGGTTTTTAACCAATCTTGTGCATCCAATATGTGATTTTGTGTGATTTTGTGTCATTGGTTGAACATTTAGGTCATTTTCGTCCTCCCTAGGCTTATTCTAATCCAATTAGGGTTTTTAACCAATCTTGTGCATCCAATATGTGATTTTGTGTCATTGGTTGAACATTTAGGTCATTTTCGTCCTCCCTAGGCTTATTCTAATCCAATTAGGGTTTTTAACCAATCTTGTGCATCCAATATGTGATTTTGTGTCATTTTGTGATAAGGATCTCAAGAGCATGAAGATGATCCATATTTTTAATAAATTAGGATGAACTTTATTTATTTTCATTTGGTTTGTAATAATTCTTAGTTTGCTTTAATTTGGAATTCTAATAGTTTTAATATAGACTTAGTTGATGTTATATGTAAGTGAAGATACTTTGCTTCCTTACATTTAGTTTATTTTTATAAAAAAAAAAAATGATGTAAGCCCAATTTGGGCCTAGAGAATGGTGTCACTTATGACCCATTTAGGTTTAGAGATAATTTTACTATAACTATGATTTTGTAACCTTATTGAAGGGATTTTTTTTGGAATGAATTAATAATTTCTCTAATGAGATTTGTGAGTGAGTTAGGTCTCCTCTTTGAGTTCTTGGATTAGAACTTGTTTGAGTCTTATCAATGGCTTCCTTACCATTGTGGCGATTCTTCATTGGCTTATCAATCATCCTTGATTGTGGCGCCTTCTTCATCTTCTCAACCTAATCCATATTTTGTTTCTTTATAATTTTCGGTTTCCTTTACATCAAACCCTAATTCACAAATTGTGCCAATTTTCGTGTTCAATAACCTGCAATCATATCTCGAGTTCTACAAACTTGTTTTCGGCGATTCAACATCCTAACTTGCGTTTCAGAACGTCATCTTTCACCTCGTTTTGGAATCGGCCGATTCTGAGTTTCGCAGCTCCGTTTATTCCGTTATCCAGCAATACGCGGTTTTGGATCCAATTTGTAAGTTTCCAACCTAGAACGATCCTTATAGTGATTCATGAGAAATAGGATCATATCATTTTGTGTCATTGGTTGAACATTTAGGTCATTTTCGTCCTCCATAGGCTTATTCTAATCCAATTAGGGTTTTTAACCAATCTTGTGCATCCAATATGTGATTTTGTGTCATTGGTTGAACATTTAGGTCATTTTCGTCCTCCCTAGGCTTATTCTAATCCAATTAGGGTTTTTAACCAATCTTGTGCATCCAATATGTGATTTTGTGTCATTTTGTGTCATTGGTTCAACATTTAGGTCATTTTCGTCCTCCTTAGGCTTATTCTAATCCAATTAGGGTTTTTAACCAATCTTGTGCATCCAATATGTGATTTTGCTTCATTGGTTGAACATTTAGGTCATTTTCGTCCTCCCTAGGCTTATTCTAATCCAATTAGGGTTTTTAATTAATCTTGTGCATCCAATATGTGATTTTGTGTCATTGGTTGAACATTTAGGTCATTTTCGTCCTCCCTAGGCTTATTCTAATCCAATTAGGGTTTTTAACCAATCTTGTGCATCCAATATGTGATTTTGTGTCATCAGTTGAACATTTTGGTCATTTTCGTCCTCCCTAGGCTTATTCTAATCCAATTAGGGTTTTTAACCAATCTTGTGCATCCAATATGTGATTTTGTGTCATTTTGTGTCATCGGTTGAACATTTAGGTCATTTTTCGTCCTCCCTAGGCTTATTCTAATCCAATTAGGGTTTTTAACCAATCTTGTGCATCTAATATGTGATTTTGTGTCATTTTGTGTCATCGGTTGAACATGTTGGTCATTTTCGTCCTCCCTAGGCTTATTCTAATCCAATTAGGGTTTTTAACCAATCTTGTGCATCCAATATGTGATTTTGTGTCATTGGTTGAACATTTAGGTCATTTTCGTCCTCCCTAGGCTTATTCTAATCCAATTAGGGTTTTTAACCAATCTTGTGCATCCAATATGTGATTTTGTGTCATTTTGTGTCATTGGTTGAACATTTAGGTCATTTTCGTCCTCCCTAGGTTTATGCTAATCCAATTAGGGTTTTTAACCAATCTTGTGCATCCAATATGTGATTTTGTGTCATTGGTTGCACATTTAGGTCATTTTCGTCCTCCCTAGGCTTATTCTAATCCAATTAGGGTTTTTAACCAATCTTGTGCATATAATAAGTGATTTTGTGTCATTGGTTGCACATTTAGGTCATTTTCGTCCTCCCTATGCTTATTCTAATCCAATTAGGGTTTTTAACCAATCTTGTGCATCCAATATGTGATTTTGTGTCATTGGTTGCACATTTAGGTCATTTTCGTCCTCCCTAGGCTTATTCTAATCCAATTAGGGTTTTTAACCAATCTTGTGCATCCAATATGAGATTTTGTGTCATTGGTGGCACATTTAGGTCATTTTCGTCCTCCCTAGGCTAATTCTAATCCAATTAGGGTTTTTAACCAATCTTGTGCATCCAATATGTGATTTTGTGTCATTGGTTGCACATTTAGGTCATTTTCGTCCTCCCTAGGCTTATTCTAATCCAATTAGGGTTTTTAACCAATCTTGTGCATCCAATATGTGATTTTGTGTCATTGGTTGTCACATTTAGGTCATTTTTGTCCTCCCTAGGCTTATTCTAATCTAATTAGGGTTTTTAACCAATCTTGTGCATCCAATATGTGATTTTGTGTCATTGGTTGCACATTTAGGTCATTTTTGTCCTCCCTAGGCTTATTCTAATCCAATTAGGGTTTTTAACCAATCTTGTGCATCCAATATGTGATTTTGTGTCATTCGTTGCACATTTAGGTCATTTTCGTCCTCCCTAGGCTTATTCTAATCCAATTAGAGTTTTTAACCAATCTTGTGCATCCAATATGTGATTTTGTGTCATTGGTTGAACATTTAGGTCATTTTCGTCGTCCCCAGGCTTATTCTAATCCAATTAGGATTTTAATCCATTGTTGTGCATCCCATATGCGATTTTGTGTCATTGGTTGAACATTTAGGTCATTTTCGTCCTCCCTAGGCTTATTCTAATCCAATTAGGGTTTTTAACCAATCTTGTGCATCCAATATGTGATTTTGTGTCATTGGTTGCACATTTAGGTCATTTTCGTCCTCCCTAGTATTATTCTAATCCAATTATGGTTTTTAACCAATCTTGTGCATCCAATATGTGATTTTGTGTCATTTTGTGTCATTGGTTGAACATTTAGGTCATTTTCGTCCTCCCTAGGCTTATTCTAATCCAATTAGGGTTTTTAACCAAACTTGTGCATCCAATATGTGATTTTGTGTCGTTTTGTGTCATTGGTTGAACATTTAGGTCATTTTCGTCCTCCCTAGGCTTATTCTAATCCAATTAGGGTTTTTAACCAAACTTGTGCATCCAATATGTGATTTTGTGTCATTGGTTGAACATTTAGGTCATTTTCGTCCTCCCTAGGCTTATTCTAATCCAATTAGGGTTTTTAGCCTATCTTGTGCATCCAATATGTGATTTTGTGTCATGTTGTGTCATTGGTTGAACATTTAGGTCATTTTCGTCCTCCCTAGGCTTATTCTAATCCAATTAGGGTTTTTAACCAATCTTGTGCATCCAATATGTGATTTTGTGTCATTGGTTGCACATTTAGGTCATTTTCGTCCTCCCTAGGCTTATTCTAATCCAATTAGGGTCTTTAACCAATCTTGTGCATATAATAAGTGATTTTCTGTCATTGGTAATCCAATAAGTTCATTTTCGTCCTCGATAGACTTATTCTAATCCAATTAGGGTTTTTAACCAATCTAGTGCATCCAATATGTGACTTTGTGTCATTGGTTGAACATTTTGGTCATTTTGGTCCTCCCTAGACTTATTCTAATCCAATTAGGGTTTTTAACCAATCTTGTGCATCCAATATGTGATTTTGTGTCATTGTTTCCACATTTAGGTAATTTTCGTCCTCCCTAGTCTTATTCTAATCCAATTAGGGTTTTTAACCAATCTTGTGCATCCAATATGTGATTTTGTGTCATTGGTTGATCATTTAGGTCATTTTCGTCCTCCCCAGGCTTATTCTAATCCAATTAGTATTTTAATCCAATGTTGTGCATGCCATATGCGATTTTGTGTCAATTTGTGTCATTGGTTGAACATTTAGGTCATTTTCGTCCTCCCTAGGCTTATTCTAATCCAATTAGGGTTTTTAACCAATCTTGTGCATCCAATATGTGATTTTGTGTCATTGGTTGCACATTTAGGTCATTTTCGTCCTCCCTAGGCTTATTCTAATCCAATTAGGGTGTTTAACCAATCTTGTGCATCCAATATGTGATTTTGTGTCATTGGTTGAACATTTAGGTCATTTTCGTCCTCCCTAGGCTTATTCTAATCCAATTAGGGTTTTTAACCAATCTTGTGCATCCAATATGTGATTTTGTGTCATTGGTTGCACATTTAGGTCTAGGCTTATTCTAATCCAATTAGGGTTTTTAACCAATCTTGTGCATATAATAAGTGATTTTGTGTCATTGGTAATCCAATTAGGTCATTTTCGTCCTCCCTAGGCTTATTCTAATCCAATTAGGGTTTTTAACCAATCTTGTGCATCCAATATGTGATTTTGTTTCATTTTTTGTCATAGGTTGAGCATTTAGGTCATTTTCGTCCTCCCTAGGCTTATTCTAATCCAATTAGGGTTTTTAACCAATCTTGTGCATACAATATGTGATTTTTGTTATTGGTAATCCCTTTAGGTCATTTTCGTCCTCTCTAGGCTTATTCTAATCCAATTAGGGTTTTTAACCAATCTTGTGCATCCAATATGTGATTTTGTGTCATTGGTTGAACATTTAGGTCATTTTCGTCCTCCCTAGGCTTATTCTAATCCAATTAGGGTTTTTAACCAATCTTTTGCATCCAATATGTGATTTTGTGTCATTGTTTCCACATTTAGGTCATTTTCGTCCTCCCTAGTCTTATTCTAATCCAATTAGGGTTTTTAACCAATCTTGTGCATCCAATATGTGATTTTGTGTCATTGGTTGAACATTTAGGTCATTTTCGTCCTCCGCAGGCTTATTCTAATCCAATTAGTATTTTAATCCAATGATGTGCATGCCATATGCGATTTTGTGTCAATTTGTGTCATTGGTTGAACATTTAGGTCATTTTCGTCCTCCCTAGGCTTATTCTAATCCAATTAGGGTTTTTAACCAATCTTGTGCATCCAATATGTGATTTTGTGTCATTGGTTGAACAGTTAGGTCATTTTCGTCCTCCCTAGGCTTATTCTAATCCAATTAGGGTTTTTAACCAATCTTGTGCATCCAATATGTGATTTTGTGTCATTGGTTGAACATTTAGGTCATTTTCGTCCTCCCTAGGCTTATTCTAATCCAATGTTGTGCATCCCGTATGCGATTTTGTGTCAATTTGTGTCATTCGTTGAACATTTAGGTCATTTTCGTCCTCCCTAGGCTTATTCTAATCCAATTAGGGTTTTTAACCAATCTTGTGCATCCAATATGTGATTTTGTGTCATTGGTTGCACATTTAGGTCATTTTCGTCCTCCGTAGGCTTATTCTAATCCTATTAGTGTTTTTAACCAATCATGTGCATCCAATATGTGATTTTGTTTCATTTTTTGTCATAGGTTGAGCATTTAGGTCATTTTCGTCCTCCCTAGGCTTATTCTAATCCAATTAGGGTTTTTAACCAATCTTGTGCATACAATATGTGATTTTTGTTATTGGTAATCCCTTTAGGTCATTTTCGTCCTCTCTAGGCTTATTCTAATCCAATTAGGGTTTTTAACCAATCTTGTGCATCCAATATGTGATTTTGTGTCATTGGTTGAACATTTAGGTCATTTTCGTCCTCACTAGGCTTATTCTAATCCAATTAGGGTTTTTAACCAATCTTGTGCATCCAATATGTGATTTTGTGTCATTGGTTGAACATTTAGGTCATTTTCGTCCTCCCTAGGCTTATTCTAATCCAATTAGGGTTTTTAACCTATCTTGTGCATCCTATATGTGATTTTGTGTAATTGGTTGAACATTTAGGTCATTTTTGTCCTCCCTAGGCTTATTCTAATCCAATTAGGGTTTTTAACCAATCTTGTGCATCCAATATGTGATTTTGTGTCATTGGTTGAACATTTAGGTCATTTTCGTCCTCCCCAGGCTTATTCTAATCCAATTAGTATTTTAATCCAATGTTGTGCATGCCATATGCGATTTTGTGTCAATTTGTGTCATTGGTTGAACATTTAGGTCATTTTCGTCTTCCCTAGGCTTATTCTAATCCAATTAGGGTTTTTAACCAATCTTGTGCATCCAATATGTGATTTTGTGTCATTGGTTGCACATTTAGGTCATTTTTGTCCTCCCTAGGCTTATTCTAATCCAATTAGGGTTTTTAACCAATCTTGTGCATCCAATATGTGATTTTGTGTCATTTTGTGTCATTGGATGAACATTTAGGTCATTTTCGTCCTCCCCAGGCTTATTCTAATCCAATTAGGGTTTTTAACCAATCTTGTGCATCCAATATGTGATTTTGTGTCATTGGTTGCACATTTAGGTCATTTTCGTCCTCCCTAGGCTTATTCTAATCCAATTAGGGTTTTTAACCAATCTTGTGCATCCAATATGTGAGTTTGTGTCATTGGTTGCACATTTAGGTCATTTTTGTCCTCCCTAGGCTTATTCTAATCCAATTAGGGTTTTTAACCAATCTTGTGCATCCAATATGTGATTTTGTGTCATTTTGTGTCATTGGTTGAACATTTAGGTCATTTTCGTCTTCCCTAGGCTTATTCTAATCCAATTAGTGTTTTTCACCAATCTTGTGCATCCAATATGTAATTTTGTGTCATTGGTTGCACATTTAGGTCATTTTCGTCCTCTCTTGGCTTATTCTAATCCAATTAGGCTTTTTAAACAATCTTGTGCTTCCAATATTTGATTTTGTGTCATTTTGTGTCATTGGTTGAACATTTAGGTCATTTTCGTCCTCCCTAGGCTTATTCTAATCCAATTAGGGTTTTTAACCAATCTTGTGCATCCAATATGTGATTTTGTGTCATTGGTTGCACATTTAGGTCATTTTCATCCTCCCTAGGCTTATTCTAATCCAATTAGGGTTCTTAACCAATCTTGTGCTTCCAATATGTGATTTTGTGTCATTTTGTGTCATTGGTTGCACACTTAGGTAATTTTTTTTCTCCCTAGGCTTATTCTAATCCAATTAGGGTTCTTAAACAATCTTGTGCATATAATAAGTGATTTTGTGTCATTGGTAATCCAATTAGGTCATTTTCATCCTCGCTAGGCTTATTCTAATCCAATTAGGGTTTTTAACCAATCTTGTGCATCCAATATGTGATTTTGTGTCATTGGTTGCACATTTAGGTCATTTTCGTCCTCCCTAGGCTTATTCTAATCCAATTAGGGTTTTGAACCAATCTTGTGCATATAATAAGTGATTTTATGTCATTGGTAATCCAATTAGGTCATTTTCGTCCTCGCTAGGCTTATTCTAATCCAATTAGGGTTTTTAACCAATCTTATGCATCCAATATGTGATTTTGTGTCATTTTGTGTCATAGGTTGAACATTTAGGTCATTTTCGTCCTCCCCAGGCTTATTCTAATCCACTTAGGATTTTTATCCAATCTTGTGCATCCAATATGTGATTTTGTGTCAATTTGCGTCATTGGTTGAACATTTAGGTCATTTTCGTCCTCCCTAGGCTTATTCTAATCCAATTAGGGTTTTTAACCAATCTTGTGCATCCAATATGTGATTTTGTGTCATTGGTTGCACATTTAGGTCATTTTCGTCCTCCCTAGGCTTATTCTAATCCAATTAGGGTTTCTAACAGATCTTGTGCATATAATAAGTGATTTTGTGTCATTTGTAATCCGATTAGGTCATTTTCGTCCTCGCTAAACTTATTCTAATTCAATTAGGGTTTTTAACCAATCTTGTGCATCCAATATGTGATTTTGTGTCATTGGTTCCACATTTAGGTCATTTTCGTCCTCCCTAGGCTTATTCTAATCCAATTAGGGTTTTTAACCAATCTTGTGCATCCAATGTGTGATTTTGTGTCATTGTTTGAACATTTAGGTCATTTTTATCCTCCCCAGGCTTATTCTAATCCAATTAGAATTTTAATCCAATGTTGTGCATCCCATATGCGATTTTGTGTCAATTTGTGTCATTGGTTGAACATTTAGGTCATTTTCGTCCTCCCTAGGCTTATTCTAATCCAATTAGGGTTTTTAACCAATCTTGTGCATCCAATATGTGAGTTTGTGTCATTGGTTGCACATTTAGGTCATTTTTGTCCTCCCTAGGCTTATTCTAATCTAATTAGGGTTTTTAACCAATCTTGTGCATCCAATATGTGATTTTGTGTCATTGGTTGCACATTTAGGTCATTTTTGTCCTCCCTAGGCTTATTTTAATCCAATTAGGGTTTTTAACCAATCTTGTGCATCCAATATGTGATTTTGTGTCATTTTGTGTCATTGGTTGAACATTTAGGTCATTTTCGTCCTCCCCAGGCTTATTCTAATCCAATTAGGGTTTTTAACCAATCTTGTGCATCCAATATGTGATTTTGTGTCATTGGTTGCACATTTAGGTCATTTTTGTCCTCCCTAGGCTTATTCTAATCCAATTAGGGTTTTTAACCAATCTTGTGCATAAAATAAGTGATTTTCTGTCATTGGTAATCCAATAAGTTCATTTTCGTCGTCCCCAGGCTTATTCTAATCCAATTAGGATTTTAATCCAATGTTGTGCATCCCATATGCGATTTTGTGTCATTGGTTGAACATTTAGGTCATTTTCGTCCTCCCTAGGCTTATTCTAATCCAATTAGGGTTTTTAACCAATCTTGTGCATCCAATATGTGATTTTGTGTCATTGGTTGCACATTTAGGTCATTTTTGTCCTCCCTAGGCTTATTCTAATCCAATTAGGGTTTTTAACCAATCTTGTGCATCCAATATGTCATTTTGTGTCATTGGTTGAACATTTAGGTCATTTTCGTCCTCCCTAGGCTTATTCTAATCCAATTAGGGTTTTTAACTAATCTTGTGCATCCAATATGTGATTTTGTGTCATTTTGTGTCATTGGTTGAACATTTAGGTCATTTTCATCCTCCCTAGGCTTATTCTAATCCAATTAAGGTTTTTAACCAATCTTGTGCATCCAATGTGTGATTTTGTGTCATTTTGTGTCATTGGTTGAACATTTAGGTCATTTTCGTCCTCCCTAGGCTTTTTTTAATCCAATTAGGGTTTTTAACCAATCTTGTGCATCCAATATGTGATTTTGTGTCATTGGTTGAACATTTAGGTCATTTTCGTCCTCCCTAGGCTTATTCTAATCCAATTAGGGTTTTTAACCAATCTTGTGCATCCAATATGTGATTTTGCGTCATTGGTTGATCATTTAGGTCATTTTCGTCCTCCCTAGGCTTATTCTAATCCAATTAGGGTTTTTAACCAATCTTGTGCATCCAATATGTGATTTTGTGTCATTTTGTGTCATTGGTTGAACATTTAGGTGATTTTCGTCCTCCCTAGGCTTATTCTAATCCAATTATTGTTTTTAACCAATCTTGTGCATCCAATATGTGATTTTGTGTCATTGGTTGAACATTTAGGTCATTTTCGTCCTCCCTAGGCTTATTCTAATCCAATTAGGGTTTTTAACCAATCTTGTGCATCCAATATGTGATTTTGTGTCATTGGTTGAATATTTAGGTCATTTACGTCCTCCCTAGAGTAATTCTAATCCAATTAGTGTTTTTAACCAATCTTGTGCATCCAATATGTGATTTTGTGTCATTGGTTGAACATTTAGGTCATTTTCGTCCTCCCTAGGCTTATTCTAATCCAATTAGGGTTTTTAACCAATCTTGTGCATCCAATATGTGATTTTGTGTCATTGGTTGAACATTTAGGTCATTTTCGTCCTCCCTAGGCTTATTCTAATCCAATTAGGGTTTTTAACCAATATTGTGCATCCAATATGTGATTTTGTGTGATTGATTGAACATTTGTGTCATTTTCGTCCTCCCTAGGCTTATTCTAATCCAATTAGGGTTTTTAACCAATATTGTGCATCCAATATGTGATTTTGTGTGATTGGTTGAACATTTGTGTCATTTTCGTCCTCCCTAGGCTTATTCTAATCCAATTAGGGTTTTTAACCAATCTTGTACATCCAATAAGTGATTTTGTGTCATTGGTTGAACATTTAGGTCATTTTCGTCCTCCCTAAGCTTATTCTAATCCAATTAGGGTTTTTAACCAATCTTGTGCATCCAATATGTGATTTTGTGTCATTGGTTGCACATTTAGGTCATTTTCGTCCTCCCTAGGCTTATTCTAATCCAATTAGGGTTTCTAACCAATCTTGTGCATATAATAAGTGATTTTGTGTCATTTGTAATCCGATTAGGTCATTTTCGTCCTCGCTAAACTTATTCTAATTCAATTAGGGTTTTTAACCAATCTTGTGCATCCAATATGTGATTTTGTGTCATTGGTTGAACATTTAGGTCATTTTCGTCCTCCCTAGGCTTATTCTAATCCAATTAGGGTTTTTAACCAATCTTGTGCATCCAATATGTGATTTTGTATCATTGGTTTAACATTTAGGTCTATTTCATCCTCGCTATGCTTATTCTAATCCAATTAGGGTTTTTAGCCAATCTTGTGCATCCAATATGTGATTTTGTGTCATTTTGTGTCATTGGTTGAACATTTAGGTCATTTTCGTCCTCCCTTGGCTTATTCTAATACAATTAAGGTTCTTAACCAATCTTGTGCATCCAATGTGTGATTTTGTGTCATTGGTTGAACATTTAGGTCATTTTCGTCCTCCCTAGGCACTTTTTAATCCTATCAGGGTTTTTAACCAATCTTGTGCATCCAATATGTGATTTTGTGTCATTGGTTGAACATTTAGGTCATTTTCGTCCTCCCTAGGCTTATTCTAAAGCAATTAGGGTTTTTAACCAATCTTGTGCATCCAATATGTGATTTTGTATCATTGGTTGAACATTTAGGTCATTTTGGTCCTCCCTAGGCTCTTTTTAATCCAATTAGGGTTTTTAACCAATCTTGTGCATCCAATATGTGATTTTGTGTCATTGGTTAAACATTTAGGTCATTTTCGTCCTCCTTATACTTATTCTAATCCAATTAGGGTTTTTAACCAATCTTGTGCATCCAATATGTGATTCTGTGTCCTTTTGTGTCATTGGTTGAACATTTAGGTCATTTTCGTCCTCCCTAGGCTTATTCTAATCCAATTAGGGTTTTTAACCAATCTTGTGCATCCAATATGTGATTTTGTGTCATTTTGTGTCATTGGTTGAACATTTAGGTCATTTCCGTCCTCCCTTGGCTTATTCTAAACCAATTAGGGTTTTTAATCAATCTTGTGCATCCAATATGTGATTTTGTGTCATTTTGTGTCATTGGTTGAACATTTAGGTCATTTTCGTCCTCCCTAGGCTTATTCTAATCCAATTAGGGTTTTTAACCAATCTAGTGCATCCAATATGTGATTTTGTGTCATTTTGTGTCATTGGTTGAACATTTAGGTCATTTTCATCCTCCCTAGGCTTATTCTAATCCAATTAGGGTTTTTAACCAATCTTGTGCATCCAATATGTGATTTTGTGTCATTTTGTGTCATTGGTTGAACATATCGGTCATTTTCGTCCTCCCTAGGCTTATTCTAATCCAATTAGAGTTTTTAACCAATCTTGTGCATCCAATATGTGATTTTGTGTCATTGGTTGAACATTTAGGTCATTTTCGTCCTCCCTAGGCTTATTCTAATCCAATTAGGGTTTTTAACCAATCTTGTGCATCCAATATGTGATTTTGTGTCATTGGTTGAACATTTAGGTCATTTTCGTCCTCACTAGGCTTATTCTAATCCAATTAGGGTTTTTAACCAATCTTGTGCATCCAATATGTGATTTTGTGTCATTGGTTGCACATTTAGGTCATTTTCGTCCTCCCTACGCTTATTCTAATCCAATTAGGGTTTTTAACCAATCTTGTGCATCCAATATGTGACTTTGTGTCATTGGTTCAACATTTAGGTCATTTTGGTCCTCCCTAGACTTATTTTAATCCAATTAGGGTTTTTAACCAATCTTTTGCATCCAATATGTGATTTTGTGTCATTGTTTCCACATTTAGGTCATTTTCGTCCTCCCTAGTCTTATTCTAATCCAATTAGGGTTTTTAACCAATCTTGTGCATCCAATATGTGATTTTGTGTCATTGGTTGAACATTTAGGTCATTTTCGTCCTCCCCAGGCTTATTCTAATCCAATTAGTATTTTAATCCAATGTTGTGCATGCCATATGCGATTTTGTGTCAATTTGTGTCATTGGTTGAACATTTAGGTCATTTTCGTCTTCCCTAGGCTTATTCTAATCCAATTAGGGTTTTTAACCAATCTTGTGCATCCAATATGTGATTTTGTGTCATTGGTTGCACATTTAGGTCATTTTCGTCCTCCCTAGGCTTATTCTAATCCAATTAGGCTTTTTAACCAATCTTGTGCATCCAATATGTGATTTTGTGTCATTGGTTGAACATTTAGGTCATTTTCGTCCTCCCCAGGCTTATTCTAATCCAATTAGGATTTTAATCCAATGTTGTGCATCCCATATGCGATTTTGTGTCAATTTGTGTAATTGGTTGAACATTTAGGTCATTTTCGTCCTCCCTAGGCTTATTCTAATCCAATTAGGGTTTTTAACCAATCTTGTGCATCTAATATGTGATTTTGTGTCATTGGTTGCACATTTAGGTCATTTTCGTCCTCCCTAGGCTTATTCTAATCCAATTAGGGTTTTTAACCAATCTTATGCATATAATAAGTGATTTTGTGTTATTTGTAATCCAATTACGTCATTTTCGTCCTCGTTTGGATTATTCTAATCCAATTAGGGTTTTTAACCAATCTTGTGCTACCAATATGTTATTTGGTGTCATTTTGTGTCATTGGTTGAACATTTAGGTCATTTTCGTCCTCCCTAGGCTTATTCTAATCCAATTAGGGTTTTTCCCCAATCTTGTGCATCGAATATGTGATTTTGTGGCATTGGTTGAACATTTAGGTCATTTTCGTCCTCCCCAGGCTTATTCTAATCCAATTAGGATTTTAATCCAATCTTGTGCATCCCATACGTGATTTTGTGTCAATTTGTGTCATTGGTTGAACATTTAGGTCATTTTCGTCCTCCTCAGGCTTATTCTAATCCAATTAGGGTTTTTAACCAATCTTGTGCATCCAATATGTGATTTTGTGTCATTGGTTGCACATTTAGGTCATTTTCGTCCTCCCTAGGCTTATTCTAAT
>JBBPBQ010000006.1:7550475-7574790 GCA_037974755.1 Cicer yamashitae | reverse complement strand
TAGCGAGGACGAAAATGACCTAATCGGATTACAAATGACACAAAATCACTTATTATATGCACAAGATTGGTTAAAAACCCTAATTGGATTAGAATAAGCCTAGGGAGGACGAAAATGACCTAAATGTGCTACCAATGACACAAAATCACATATTCGATGCGCAAGATTGGTGAAAAACCCTAATTGGATTAGAATAAGCCTAACGAGGACGAAAATGACCTAATTGGATTACTAATAACACAAAATCACTTATTATATGCACAAGATTGGTTAAAAACCCTAATTGGATTAGAATAAGCCTAGGGAGGACGAAAATGACCTAAATGTTCAACCAATTACACAAAATGACACAAAATCAGATATTGGATGCACAAGATTGGTTAAAAACCCTAATTGGATTAGAATAAGTTTAGCGAGGACGAAAATGACCTAATCGGATTACAAATGACACAAAATCACTTATTATATGCACAAGATTGGTTAAAAACACTAATTGGATTAGAATAAGCCTAGGGAGGACAAAAATGACCTAAATGTGGAACCAATGACACAAAATCACATATTCGATGCACAAGATTGGTGAAAAACCCTAATTGGATTAGAATATGCCTAGGGAGGACGAAAATGACCTAAATGTTCAACCAATGACACAAAATGACACAAAATCACATATTGGATCCACAAGATTGGTTAAAAACCCTAATTGGATTAGAATAAGCCTAGCGAGGACGAAAATGACCTAATTGGATTATCAATGACACAAAATCACTTATTATATGCACAAGATTGGTTAAAAACCCTAATTCGATTAGAATAAGCCTAGGGAGGACGAAAATGACCTAAATGTGCAACCAATGACACAAAATCACATATTAGATGCACAAGATTGGTTAAAAACCCTAACTGGATTAGAATAACCCTAGGGAGGACGAAAATGACCTAAATGTTCAACCAATTACACAAAATGACACAAAATCACATATTGGATGCACAAGATTGGTTAAAAACCCTAATTGGATTAGAATAAGCCTAGTGAGGACGAAAATGACCTAATTGGATTACCAATGACACAAAATCACTTATTATATGCACAAGATTGGTTAAAAACCCTAATTGGATTAGAATAAGCCTAGGGAGGACGAAAATGACCTAAATGTGCAACCAATGACACAAAATCACAAATTGGATGCACAATATTGGTTAAAAACCCAATTTGGATTAGAATAAGCCTAGGGAGGACGAAAATGACCTAAATGTTCAACCAATGACACAAAATCACATATTGGATGCACAAGATTGGTTAAAAACCCTAATTGGATTAGAATAAGCCTAGGGAGGACGAAAATGACCTAAATGTTCCACAAATGACACAAAATGACACAAAATCACATATTGGATGCACAAGATTGGTTAAAAACCCTAATTGGATTAGAATAAGCCTAGGGAGGACGAAAATGACCTAAATGTTCAACCAATGACACAAAATCACATATTGGATGCACAAGATTGGTTAAAGACCTTAATTAGATTAGAATAGGCCTAGGGAGGACGAAAATGACCTAAATGTTCAACCAATGACACAAAATGACACAAAATCACATATTGGATGCACAAGATTGGTTAAAAACCCTAATTGGATTAGAATAAGCCTAGGGAGGACGAAAATGACCTAAATGTGCAACCAATGACACAAAATCACATATTGGATGCACAAGATTGGTTAAAAACCCTAATTGGATTAGAATAAGCCTAGGGAGGACGAAAATGACCTAAATGTTCAACCAATGACACAATATCACATATTGCATGCACAAGATTGGTTAAAAACCCTAATTGGATTAGAATAAGCCTAGGGAGGACGAAAATGACCTAAATGTTCAACCAATGACATAAAATCACATATTGGATGCACAAGATTGGTTAAAAACCCTAATTGGATTAGAATAAGCCTAGGGAGGACGAAAATGACCTAAATGTTCAACCAATGACACAAAATCACATATTGGATGCACAAGATTGGTTAAAAACCGTAATTGTATTACAATATGCCTAGGGAGGACGAAAATGACCTAAATGTTCAACCAATGACACAAAATGACACAAAATCACATATTGGATGCACAAGATTGGTTAAAAACCCTAATTGGATTAGAATAAGCCTAGGGAGGACGAAAATGACCTAAATGTTCAACCAATGACACAAAATGACACAAAATCACATATTGGATGCACAAGATTGGTTAAAAACCCTAATTTGATTAGAATAAGCCTAGGGAGGACGAAAACGACCTAAATGTTCAACTGATGACACAAAATGACACAAAATCACATATTGGATGCACAAGATTGGTTAAAAACCCTAATTGGATTAGAATAAGCCTAGGGAGGACGAAAATGACCTAAATGTTCAACCAATGACACAAAATGACACAAAATAACATATTGGATCCACAAGATTGGTTAAAAACCCTAATTGGATTAGAATAAGCCTAGGGAGGACGAAAATGACCTAAATGTTCAACCAATGACACAAAATGACACAAAATCACATATTGGATGCACAAGATTGGTTAAAAACCCTAATTGGATTAGAATAAGCCTAGGGAGGACGAAAATAACTTAAATGTTCAACCAATGACACAAAATCACATATTGGATGCACAAGATTGGTTAAAAACCCTAATTGGATTAGAATAAGCCTAGGGAGGACGAAAATGACCTAAATGTTCAACCAATGACACAAAATGACATATTGGATGCACAAGATTGGTTAAAAACCCTAATTGGATTAGAATAAGCCTAGGGAGGACAAAAATGACCTAAATGTGCAACCAATGACACAAAATCACATATTGGATGCACAAGATTGGTTAAAAACCCTAATTGGATTAGAATAAGCCTAGGGAGGACGAAAATGACCTAAATGTTCAACCAATGACACAAAATCGCATATGGGATGCACAACATTGGATTAAAATCCTAATTGGATTAGAATAAGCCTGGGGACGACGAAAATGAACTTATTGGATTACCAATGACAGAAAATCACTTATTTTATGCACAAGATTGGTTAAAAACCCTAATTGGATTAGAATAAGCCTAGGGAGGACAAAAATGACCTAAATGTGCAACCAATGACACAAAATCACATATTGGATGCACAAGATTGGTTAAAAACCCTAATTGGATTAGAATAAGCATAGGGACGACCAAAATGACCTAAATGTTCAACCAATGACACAAAATCACATATTGGATGCACAAGATTGGTTAAAAACCCTAATTGGATTAGAATAAGTTTAGCGAGGACGAAAATGACCTAATTGGATTACAAATGACACAAAATCACATATTGGATGCACAAGATAGGTTAAAAACCCTAATTGGATTAAAATAAGCCTAGGGAGGACGAAAATGACCTAAATGTGCAACCAATGACACCAAATCACATATTGATGCACAAGATTGGTTAAAAACCATAAATGGACTAGAATAAGCCTCTAGAGGACGAACATGACCAAAATTTCAACCAATGACACAAAATAACACAAAATCGCATATTGGATGCAGAAGATTAATTAAAAACCCTAATTGGATTTGAATAAGCCTAGTGAGGACGAAAATGACCTAATTGAATTACCAATGACACAAAATCACTTATTATATGCACAAGATTGGTTAAAAACCCTAATTGGATTAGAATAAGCCTAGGGAGGACGAAAATGACCTAAATGTGCAACCAATGACACAAAATCACATATTGGATGCACAAGATTGGTTAAAAACCCTAATTGGATTAGAATAAGCCTAGGGAGGACGAAAATGACCTAAATGTTCAACCAATGACACAAAATGACACAAAATCACATATTGGATGCACAAGATTGGTTAAAAACCCTAATTGGATTAAAATAAGCCTAGGGAGGACGAAAATGACGTAAATGTTCAACCAATTACACAAAATCACATATTGGATGCACAAGATTGGTTAAAAACCCTAACTGGATTAGAATAAGCCTAGGGAGGACGAAAATGACCTAAATGATCAACCAATGACACAAAATCACATATTGAATGCACAAGATTGGTTAAAAACCCTAATTGGATTAGAATAAGCCTAGGGAGGACGAAAATGACCTAAATGTTCAACCAATTACACAAAATGACACAAAATCACATATTGGATGCACAAGATTGGTTAAAAACCCTAATTGGATTAGAATAAGTTTAGCGAGGACGAAAATGACCTAATCGGATTACAAATGACACAAAATCACTTATTATATGCACAAGATTGGTTAAAAACCCTAATTGGATTAGAATAAGCCTAGGGAGGACGAAAATGACCTAAATGTGCTACCAATGACACAAAATCACATATTCGATGCGCAAGATTGGTGAAAAACCCTAATTGGATTAGAATAAGCCTAACGAGGACGAAAATGACCTAATTGGATTACTAATAACACAAAATCACTTATTATATGCACAAGATTGGTTAAAAACCCTAATTGGATTAGAATAAGCCTAGGGAGGACGAAAATGACCTAAATGTTCAACCAATTACACAAAATGACACAAAATCAGATATTGGATGCACAAGATTGGTTAAAAACCCTAATTGGATTAGAATAAGCCTAGGGAGGACGAAAATGACCTAAATTTTCAACCAATGACACAAAATGACACAAAATCACATATTGGATGCACAAGATTGGTTAAAACCCTAATTGGATTAGAATAAGCCTAGGGAGGACAAAAATGACCTAAATGTGCAACCAATGACACAAAATCACATATTGGATGCACAAGATTGGTTAAAAACCCTAATTAGATTAGAATAAGCCTAGGGAGGACTAAAGTGACCTAAATGTGCAACCAATGACACAAAATCACATATTGGATGCATAAGAATGGTTAAAAACCCCAATTGGATTAGAATAAGCCTAGCGAGGACGAAAATGACCTAATTGGATTACCAATGACATAAAATCACTTATTATATGCACAAGATTGGTTAAAAACCCTAATTGGATTAGAATAAGCCTAGGGAGGACAAAAATGACCTAAATGTGCAACCAATGACACAAAATCACATATTGGATGCACAAGATTGGTTAAAAACCCTAATTGGATTAGAATAAGCCTAGAGAGGACGAAAATGACCTAAATGTGGAAACAATGACACAAAATCACATATTGGATGCACTAGATTGGTTAAAAACTCTAATTGGATTAGAATAAGTCTAGGGAGGACCAAAATGACCTAAATGTTCAACCAATGACACAAAGTCACATATTGGATGCACAAGATTGGTTAAAAACCCTAATTGGATTAGAATAAGTCTATCGAGGACGAAAATGAACTTATTGGATTACCAATGACAGAAAATCACTTATTATATGCACAAGATTGGTTAAAGACCCTAATTGGATTAGAATAAGCCTAGGGAGGACGAAAATGACCTAAATGTGCAACCAATGACACAAAATCACATATTGGATGCACAAGATTGGTTAAAAACCCTAACTGGATTAGAATAAGCCTAGGGAGGACGAAAATGACCTAAATGTTCAACCAATGACACAAAATGACACAAAATCACATATTGGATGCACAAGATAGGCTAAAAACCCTAATTGGATTAGAATAAGCCTAGGGAGGACGAAAATGACCTAAATGTGCAACCAATGACACAAAATCACATATTGGATGCACAAGATTGGTTAAAAACCCTAATTGGATTAGAATAAGCCTAGGGAGGACGAAAATGACCTAAATGTTCAACCAATGACGCAAAATGACACAAAATCACATATTGGATGCACAAGTTTGGTTAAAAACCCTAATTGGATTAGAATAAGCCTAGGGAGGACGAAAATTACCTAAATGTTCAACCAATGACACAAAATGACACAAAATAACATATTGGATGCACAAGATTGGTTAAAAACCCTAATTGGATTAGAATAATCCTAACGAGGACGAAAATGACCTAATTGGATTACCAATAACACAAAATCACTTATTATATGCACAAGATTGGTTAAAAACCCTAATTGGATTAGAATAAGCCTAGGGAGGACGAAAATGACCTAAATGTGCAACCAATGACACAAAATCACATATTAGATGCACAAGATTGGTTAAAAACCCTAATTGGATTAGAATAAGCCTAGGAAAGACGAAAATGACCTAAATGTTCAACCAATTACACAAAATGACACAAAATCAGATATTGGATGCACAAGATTGGTTAAAAACCCTAATTGGATTAGAATAAGTTTAGCGAGGACGAAAATGACCTAATCGGATTACAAATGACACAAAATCACTTATTATATGCACAAGATTGGTTAAAAACCCTAATTGGATTAGAATAAGCTTAGGGAGGACGAAAATGACCTAAATGTGCAACCAATGACACAAAATCACATATTCGATGCGCAAGATTGGTGAAAAACCCTAATTGGATTAGAATAAGCCTAGGGAGGACGAAAATGACCTAAATGTTCAACCAATGACACAAAATGACACAAAATCACATATTGGATGCACAAGATTGGTTAAAAACCCTAATTGGATTAGAATAATCCTAACGAGGACGAAAATGACCTAATTGGATTACCAATAACACAAAATCACTTATTATATGCACAAGATTGGTTAAAAACCCTAATTGGATTAGAATAAGCCTAGGGAGGACGAAAATGACCTAAATGTGCAACCAATGACACAAAATCACATATTAGATGCACAAGATTGGTTAAAAACCCTAATTGGATTAGAATAAGCCTAGGGAAGACGAAAATGACCTAAATGTTCAACCAATTACACAAAATGACACAAAATCAGATATTGGATGCACAAGATTGGTTAAAAACCCTAATTGGATTAGAATAAGTTTAGCGAGGACGAAAATGACCTAATCGGATTACAAATGACACAAAATCACTTATTATATGCACAAGATTGGTTAAAAACACTAATTGGATTAGAATAAGCCTAGGGAGGACAAAAATGACCTAAATGTGGAACCAATGACACAAAATCACATATTCGATGCGCAAGATTGGTGAAAAACCCTAATTGGATTAGAATAAGCCTAACGAGGACGAAAATGACCTAATTGGATTACTAATAACACAAAATCACTTATTATATGCACAAGATTGGTTAAAAACCCTAATTGGATTAGAATAAGCCTAGGGAGGACGAAAATGACCTAAATGTTCAACCAATTACACAAAATGACACAAAATCACATATTGGATGCACAAGATTGGTTAAAAACCCTAATTGGATTAGAATAAGTTTAGCGAGGACGAAAATGACCTAATCGGATTACAAATGACACAAAATCACTTATTATATGCACAAGATTGGTTAAAAACCCTAATTGGATTAGAATAAGCCTAGGGAGGACGAAAATGACCTAAATGTGCTACCAATGACACAAAATCACATATTCGATGCGCAAGATTGGTGAAAAACCCTAATTGGATTAGAATAAGCCTAACGAGGACGAAAATGACCTAATTGGATTACTAATAACACAAAATCACTTATTATATGCACAAGATTGGTTAAAAACCCTAATTGGATTAGAATAATCCTAACGAGGACGAAAATGACCTAATTGGATTACCAATAACACAAAATCACTTATTATATGCACAAGATTGGTTAATAACCCTAATTGGATTAGAATAAGCCTAGGGAGGACGAAAATGACCTAAATGTGCAACCTATGACACCAAATCACATATTAGATGCACAAGATTGGTTAAAAACCCTAATTGGATTAGAATAAGCCTAGGGAGGACGAAAATGACCTAAATGTTCAACCAATTACACAAAATGACACAATCAGATATTGGATGCACAAGATTGGTTAAAAACCCTAATTGGATTAGAATAAGTTTAGCGAGGACGAAAATGACCTAATCGGATTACAAATGACACAAAATCACTTATTATATGCACAAGATTGGTTAAAAACCCTAATTGGATTAGAATAAGCCTAGGGAGGACGAAAATGACCTAAATGTTCAACCAATGACACAAAATCACATATTGGATGCAAAAGATTGGTTAAAAACCCTAATTGGATTAGAATAAGCCTATGGAGGACGAAAATGACCTAATTGGATTACCAATGACACAAAATCACTTATTATATACACAAGATTGGTTAAAAACCCTAATTGGATTAGAATAAGCCTAGGGAGGACGAAAATGACCTAAATGTGCAACCAATGACACAAAATCACATATTGGATGCACAAGATTGGTTAAAAACCCTAATTGGATTAGAATAAGCCTAGGGAGGACGAAAATGACCTAAATGTTCAACCATTGACACAAAATGACACAAAATCACATATTGGATGCACAAGATTGGTTAAAAACCCTAATTGGATTAGAATAAGCCTAGGGAGGACGAAAATGACCTAAATGTTCAACCAATGACACAAAATGACACAAAATCAAATATTGGATGCACAAGATTGGTTAAAAACCCTAATTGGATTAGAATAAGCCTAGCGAGGACGAAAATGACCTAATTGGATTACCAATGACACAAAATCACTTATTATATGCACAAGATTGGTTAAAAACCCTAATTCGATTAGAATAAGCCTAGGGAGGACGAAAATGACCTAAATGTGCAACCAATGACACAAAATCACATATTAGATGCACAAGATTGGTTAAAAACCCTAACTGGATTAGAATAACCCTAGGGAGGACGAAAATGACCTAAATGTTCAACCAATTACACAAAATGACACAAAATCACATATTGGATGCACAAGATTGGTTAAAAACCCTAATTGGATTAGAATAAGCCTAGTGAGGACGAAAATGACCTAATTGGATTACCAATGACACAAAATCACTTATTATATGCACAAGATTGGTTAAAAACCCTAATTGGATTAGAATAAGCCTAGGGAGGACGAAAATGACCTAAATGTTCAACCAATGACACAAAATGACATATTGGATGCACAAGATTGGTTAAAAACCCTAATTGGATTAGAATAAGCCTAGGGAGGACAAAAATGACCTAAATGTGCAACCAATGACACAAAATCACATATTGGATGCACAAGATTGGTTAAAAACCCTAATTGGATTAGAATAAGCCTAGGGAGGACGAAAATGACCTAAATGTTCAACCAATGACACAAAATCGCATATGGGATGCACAACATTGGATTAAAATCCTAATTGGATTAGAATAAGCCTGGGGACGACGAAAATGAACTTATTGGATTACCAATGACAGAAAATCACTTATTTTATGCACAAGATTGGTTAAAAACCCTAATTGGATTAGAATAAGCCTAGGGAGGACAAAAATGACCTAAATGTGCAACCAATGACACAAAATCACATATTGGATGCACAAGATTGGTTAAAAACCCTAATTGGATTAGAATAAGCCTAGGGAGGACGAAAATGACCTAAATGTTCAACCAATGACACAAAATCGCATATGGGATGCACAACATTGGATTAAAATCCTAATTGGATTAGAATAAGCCTGGGGACGACGAAAATAACCTAAATGTTCAACCAATGACACAAAATCACATATTGGATGCACAAGATTGGTTAAAAACCCTAATTGGATTAGAATAAGCCTAGGGAGGACGAAAATGACCTAAATGTGCAACCAATGACACAAAATCACATATTGGATGCACAAGATTGGTTAAAAACCCTAATTGGATTAGAATAAGCCTAGGGAGGACGAAAATGACCTAAATGTGCAACCAATGACAAAAAATCACATATTGGATGCACAAGATTGGTTAAAAACCCTAATTGGATTAGCAGAAGCCTAGGGAGGACGAAAATGACCTAAATGTTCAACCAATGACACAAAATGACACAAAATAACATATTGGATGCACAAGATTGGTTAAAAACCCTAATTGGATTAGAATAAGCCTAGGGAGGACGAAAATGACCTAAATGTGCAACCAATGACACAAAATCACATATTGGATGCACAAGATTGGTTAAAAACTCTAATTGGATTACAATAAGCCTAGGGTGGACGAAAATGACCTAAATGTGCAACCAATGACACAAAATCACATATTGGATGCACAAGATTGGTTAAAAATCCTAAATGGATTAGAATAAGCCTAGGGAGGACGAAAATGACCTAAATGTTCAACCAATGACACAAAATGACACAAAATCACATATTGGATGCACAAGATTGGTTAAAAACCCTAATTGGATTAGAATAAGCCTAGGGAGGACAAAAATGACCTAAATGTGCAACCAATGACACAAAATCACATATTGGATGCACAAGATTGGTTAAAAACCCTAATTAGATTAGAATAAGCCTAGGGAGGACAAAAATGACCTAAATGTGACAACCAATGACACAAAATCACATATTGGATGCACAAGATTGGTTAAAAACCCTAATTGGATTAGAATAAGCCTAGGGAGGACGAAAATGACCTAAATGTGCAACCAATGACACAAAATCACATATTGGATGCACAAGATTGGTTAAAAACCCTAATTGGATTACAATAAGCCTAGGGATGACGAAAATGACCTAAATGTGCAACCAATGACACAAAATCACATATTGGATGCACAAGATTGGTTAAAAACCCTAATTGGATTAGAATAAGCATAGGGACGACCAAAATGACCTAAATGTTCAACCAATGACACAATATCAAATATTGGATGCACAAGATTGATTAAAAACCCTAATTGGATTAGAATAAGTTTAGCGAGGACGAAAATGACCAAAATGTTCAACCAATGACACAAAATGACACAAAATCTCATATTGGATGCACAAGATTGGTTAAAAACCCTAATTGGATTAGAATAAGCCTAGTGAGGACGAAAATGACCTAATTGAATTACCAATGACACAAAATCACTTACTATATGCACAAGATTGGTTAAAAACCCTAATTGGATTAGAATAAGCCTAGGGAGGACGAAAATGACCTAAATGTTCAACTAATGACAAAAAATGACACAAAATCACATATTGGATGCATAAGATTGGTTAAAAACCCTAATTGGATTAGAATAAGCCTAACTAGGACGAAAATGACATAATTGGATTACCAATGACACAAAATCAGTTATTATATGCACAAGATTGGTTAAAAACCCTAATTGGATTAGAATAAGCCTAAGGAGGACGAAAATGACCTAAATGTGGAACCAATGACACAAAATCACATTTTGGATGCACAAGATTGGTTAAAAACCCTAATTGGATTAGAATAAGCCTAGGGAGGACGAAAATGACCTAAATGTTCAACCAATGACACAAATTGACACAAAATCACATATGGGATGCACAAGATTGGATAAAAATCCTAATTGGATTAGAATAAGCCTGGGGAGGACGAAATTTGCCTAAATGTTCAACCAATGACACAAAATCACATATTGGATGCACAAGATTGGTTAAAAACCCTAATTGGATTAGAATAAGCCTAGGGAGGATGAAAATGACCTAAACGTGCAACCAATGACACAAAATCACATATTGGATGCACAAGATTGGTCAAAAACCCTAATTGGATTAGAATAAATATAGGGAGGACCAAAATGACCTAGATGTTCAATCAATGACACAAAGTCACATATTGGATGCACAAGATTGGTTAAAAACCCTAATTGGATTAGAATAAGTCTAGCGAGGACGAAAATGAACTTATTGGTTTACCAATGACACAAAATCACTTATTATATGCACAAGATTGGATAAAGACCCTAATTGGATTAGAATAAACCTAGGGAGGACGAAAATGACATAAATGTGCAACCAATGACACAAAATCACATTTTGAATTCACAAGATTGGTTAAAAACCCTAATTGGATTAGAATAAGCCTAGGGAGGACGAAAATGACCTAAATGTGCAACCAATGACACAAAATCACATATTGGATGCACAAGATTGGTTAAAAACCCTAATTGGATTAGAATAAGCCTAGGGAGGACGAAAATGACCTAAATGTTCAACCAATGACACAAATTGACACAAAATCACATATGGGATGCACAAGATTGGATTAAAATCCTAATTGGATTAGAATAAGCCTGGGGAGGACGAAAATGACCTAAATGTTCAACCATTGACACAAAATAACATATTGGATGCACAAGATTGGTTAAAAACCATAATTGGATTAGAATAAGCCTAGGGAGGACGAAAATGACCTAAATGTGCAACCAATGACACAAAATCACATATTGGATGCACAAGATTGGTTAAAAATCCAAATTGGATTAAAATAAGCCTATGGAGGACGAAAATGACCTAAATGTTCAACCAATGACACAAAATGACACAAAATGACATATTGGATGCACAAGATTGGTTAAAAACCCTAATTGGATTAGAATAATCCTAACGAGGACGAAAATGACCTAATTGGATTACCAATAACACAAAATCACTTATTATATGCACAAGATTGGTTAAAAACCCTAATTCGATTACAATAAGCCTAGGGAGGACGAAAATGACCTAAGTTTGCAACCAATGACACAAAATCACATATTGGATGCACAAGATTGGTTAAAAACCCTAATTGGATTAGAATAAGCCAAGGGAGGATGAAAATGACCTAAATGTTCAACCAATGACACAAAATGACACAAAATAACATATTGGATGCACAAGATTGGTTAAAAACCCTAATTGGATTAGAATAAGCCTAGGGAGGACAAAAATGACCTAAATGTTCAACCAATGACACAAAATCACATATTGGATGCACAAGATTGGTTAAAAACCCTAATTGGATTAGAATAAGTTTAGCGAGGACGAAAATGACCTAATCGGATTACAAATGACACAAAATCACTTATTATATGCACAAGATTGGTTAAAAACCCTAATTGGATTAGAATAAGCCTAGGGAGGACGAAAATGACCTAAATGTGGAACCAATGACACAAAATCACATATTCGATGCACAAGATTGGTGAAAAACCCTAATTGGATTAGAATATGCCTAGGGAGGACGAAAATGACCTAAATGTTCAACCAATGACACAAAATGACACAAAATCACATATTGGATCCACAAGATTGGTTAAAAACCCTAATTGGATTAGAATAAGCCTAGCGAGGACGAAAATGACCTAATTGGATTATCAATGACACAAAATCACTTATTATATGCACAAGATTGGTTAAAAACCCTAATTGGATTAGAATAAGCCTAGGGAGGACGAAAATGACCTAAATGTGGAACCAATGACACAAAATCACATATTCGATGCACAAGATTGGTGAAAAACCCTAATTGGATTAGAATATGCCTAGGGAGGACGAAAATGACCTAAATGTTCAACCAATGACACAAAATGACACAAAATCACATATTGGATCCACAAGATTGGTTAAAAACCCTAATTGGATTAGAATAAGCCTAGCGAGGACGAAAATGACCTAAATGTGCAACCAATGACACAAAATCACATATTAGATGCACAAGATTGGTTAAAAACCCTAATTGGATTAGAATAAGCCTAGGGAGGACGAAAATGACCTAAATGTTCAACCAATGACACAAAATGACACAAAATCACATATTGGATGCACAAGATTGGTTAAAAACCCTAATTGGATTAGAATAAGCCTAGGGAGGACCAAAATTACCTAAACGTTCAACCAATGACACAAAATGACACAAAATCACATATTTGATGCACAAGATTGGTTAAAAACCCTAATTGGATTAGAATAAGCCTAGGGAGGACGAAAATGACCTAAATGTTCAACCAATGACACAAAATGACATATTGGATGCACAAGATTGGTTAAAAACCCTAATTGGATTAGAATAAGCCTAGGGAGGACAAAAATGACCTAAATGTGCAACCAATGACACAAAATCACATATTGGATGCACAAGATTGGTTAAAAACCCTAATTGGATTAGAATAAGCCTAGGGAGGACGAAAATGACCTAAATGTTCAACCAATGACACAAAATCGCATATGGGATGCACAACATTGGATTAAAATCCTAATTGGATTAGAATAAGCCTGGGGACGACGAAAATGAACTTATTGGATTACCAATGACAGAAAATCACTTATTTTATGCACAAGATTGGTTAAAAACCCTAATTGGATTAGAATAAGCCTAGGGAGGACAAAAATGACCTAAATGTGCAACCAATGACACAAAATCACATATTGGATGCACAAGATTGGTTAAAAACCCTAATTGGATTAGAATAAGCCTAGGGAGGACAAAAATGACCTAAATGTGCAACCAATGACACAAAATCACATATTGGATGCACAAGATTGGTGAAAAACCCTAATTGGATTAGAATAAGTCTAGGGAGGACCAAAACGACCTAAATGTTCCACCAATGACACAAAGTCACATATTGGATGCACAAGATTGGTTAAAAACCCTAATTGGATTAGAATAAGTCTAGCGAGGACGAAAATGAACTTATTGGATTACCAATGACAGAAAATCACTTATTTTATGCACAAGATTGGTTAAAAACCCTAATTGGATTAGAATAAGCCTAGGGAGGACAAAAATGACCTAAATGTGCAACCAATGACACAAAATCACATATTGGATGCACAAGATTGGTTAAAAACCCTAATTGGATTAGAATAAGCCTAGGGAGGACAAAAATGACCTAAATGTGCAACCAATGACACAAAATCACATATTGGATGCATAAGATTGGTTAAAAACCCCAATTGGATTAGAATAAGCCTAGCGAGGACGAAAATGACCTAATTGGATTACCAATGACATAAAATCACTTATTATATGCACAAGATTGGTTAAAAACCCTAATTGGATTAAAATAAGCCTAGGGAGGACAAAAATGACCTAAATGTGCAACCAATGACACAAAATCACATATTGGATGCACAAGATTGGTTAAAAACCCTAATTGGATTAGAATAAGCCTAGGGAGGACAAAAATGACCTAAATGTGCAACCAATGACACAAAATCACATATTGGATGCACAAGATTGGTTAAAAACCCTAATTGGATTAGAATAAGCCTAGGGAGGACAAAAATGACCTAAATATGCAACCAATGACACAAAATCACATATTGGATGCATAAGATTGGTTAAAAACCCTAATTGGATTAGAATAAGCCCAACGAGGACGAAAATGACCTAATTGGATTACCAATGACATAAAATCACTTATTATATGCACAAGATTGGTTAAAAACCATAATTGGATTAGAATAAGCCTAGGGAGGACAAAAATGACCTAAATGTGCAACCAATGACACAAAATCACATATGGGATGCACAAGATTGGATAAAAATCTTAATTGGATTAGAATAAGCCTAGGTAGGACGAAAATGACCTAAATGTTCAACCAATGACACAAAATCACATATTGGAAGCACAAGATTGGTTAAAAACCCTAATTGGATTACAATAAGCCTAGGGATGACGAAAATGACCTAAATGTGCAACCAATGACACAAAATCACATATTGGATCCACAAGATTGGTTAAAAACCCTAATTGGATTAGAATAAGACTAGGGAGGACCAAGATGACCTAAATGTTCAACCAATGACACAAAGTCACATATTGGATGCACAAGATTGGGTTAAAACCCTAATTGGATTAGAATAAGTCTATCGAGGACGAAAATGAACTTATTGGATTACCAATGACAGAAAATCACTTATTATATGCACAAGATTGGTTAAAGACCCTAATTGGATTAGAATAAGCCTAGGGAAAACGAAAATGACCTAAATGTGTAACCAATGACACAAAATCACATATTCGATGCACAAGATTGGTGAAAAACCCTAATTGGATTAGAATAAGCCTAGGGAGGACGAAAATGACCTAAATGTTCAACCAATGACACAAAATGACACAAAATCACATATTGGATGCACAAGATTGGTTAAAAACCCTAATTGGATTAGAATAAGCCTAGGGAGGACAAAAATGACCTAAATGTGCAACCAATGACACAAAATAACATATTGGATGCACAAGATTGGTTAAAAACCCTAATTGGATTAGAATAAGCCTAGGGAGGACGAAAATGACCTAAATGTTCAACCAATGACACAAATTGACACAAAATCGCATATGGGATGCAACACATTGGATTAAAATCCTAATTGGATTAGAATACGCCTGGGGAGGACGAAAATAACCTAAATGTTCAACCAATGACACAAAATCACATCTTGGATGCACAAGATTGGTTAAAATCCCTAATTGGATTAGAATAAGTCTAGGGAGGACGAAAATGACCTAAATGTGCAACCAATGACACAAAATCACATATTGGATGCACAAGAGTGGTTAAAAACCCAAATTGGATAAGAATACGCATAGGGAGGACAAAAATGACCTAAATGTTCAACCAATGACCAAAATCATATATTGGATGCACAAGATTGGTTAAAAACCCTAATTGGATTCGAATAAGCCTAGGGAGGACGAAAATGACCTAAATGTTCAACCAATGACACAAATTGACACAAAATCACATATGGGATGCACAAGATTGGATTAAAATCCTAATTGGATTAGAATAAGCCTGGGGAGGACGAAAATGACCTAAATGTTCAACCAAAGACACAAAATCACATATTCGATGCACAAGATTGGGGAAAAACCCTAATTGGATTAGAATAAGCCTAGGGAGGACGAAAATGACCTAAATGTTAAACCAATGACACAAAATGACACAAAATAACATATTGGATCCACAAGATTGGTTAAAAACCCTAATTGGATTAGAATAATCCTAACGAGGACGAAAATGACCTAATTGGATTACCAATAACACAAAATCACTTATTATATGCACAAGATTGGTTAAAAACCCTAATTGGATTAGAATAAGCCTAGGGAGGACGAAAATGACCTAATTGGATTACCAATAACACAAAATCACTTATTATATGCACAAGATTGGTTAAAAACCCTAATTGGATTAGAATAAGCCTAGGGAGGACAAAAATGACCTAAATGTGCAACCAATGACACAAAATCACATATTAGATGCACAAGATTGGTTAAAAACCCTAATTGGATTAGAATAAGCCTAGGGAGGACGAAAATGACCTAAATGTTCAACCAATTACACAAAATGACACAAAATCACATATTGAATGCACAAGATTGGTTAAAAACCCTAATTGGATTAGAATAAGTTTAGCGAGGACGAAAATGACCTAATCGGATTACAAATGACACAAAATCACTTATTATATGCACAAGATTGGTTAAAAACCCTAATTGGATTAGAATAAGCTTAGGGAGGACGAAAATGACCTAAATGTGCAACCAATGACACAAAATCACATATTCGATGCGCAAGATTGGTGAAAAACCCTAATTGGATTAGAATAAGCCTAGGGAGGACGAAAATGACCTAAATGTTCAACCAATGACACAAAATGACACAAAATCACATATTGGATGCACAAGATTGGTTAAAAACCCTAATTGGATTAGAATAATCCTAACGAGGACGAAAATGACCTAATTGGATTACCAATAACACAAAATCACTTATTATATGCACAAGATTGGTTAAAAACCCTAATTGGATTAGAATAAGCCTAGGGAGGACGAAAATGACCTAAATGTGCAACCAATGACACAAAATCACATATTAGATGCACAAGATTGGTTAAAAACCCTAATTGGATTAGAATAAGCCTAGGGAGGACGAAAATGACCTAAATGTTCAACCAATGACACAAATTGACACAAAATCACATATGGGATGCACAAGATTGGATTAAAATCCTAATTGGATTAGAATAAGCCTGGGGAGGACGAAAATGACCTAAATGTTCAACCAAAGACACAAAATCACATATTCGATGCACAAGATTGGGGAAAAACCCTAATTGGATTAGAATAAGCCTAGGGAGGACGAAAATGACCTAAATGTTCAACCAATGACACAAAATGACACAAAATCACATATTGGATGCACAAGATAGGCTAAAAACCCTAATTGGATTAGAATAAGCCTAGGGAGGACGAAAATGACCTAAATGTGCAACCAATGACACAAAATCACATATTGGATGCACAAGATTGGTTAAAAACCCTAATTGGATTAGAATAAGCATAGGGAGGATGAAAATGACCTAAATGTGCAACCAATGACACAAAATCACATATTGGATGCACAAGATTGGTTAAAAACCCTAATTGGATTAGAATAAGCCTAGGGAGGACGAAAATGACCTAAATGTTCAACCAATGACACAAATTGACACAAAATCGCATACGGGATGCACAACATTGGATTAGAATAAGCTTGGGGAGGACGAAAATGACCTAAATGTTCAACCAATGACACAAAATCACATATTGGATGCACAAGATTGGTTAAAAACCCTAATTGGATTAGAATAAGCCTAGGGAGGACAAAAATGACCTAAATGTGCAACCAATGACACAAAATCACATATTGGATGCACAAGATTGGTTAAAAACCCTAATTAGATTAGAATAAGCCTAGGGAGGACAAAAATGACCTAAATATACAGCCAATGACACAAAATCACATATTGGATGCACAAGATTGGTTAAAAACCCTAATTGGATTAGAATAAACCTAGGGAGGACGAAAATGACCTAAATGTTCAACCAATGACACAAATTGACACAAAATCGCATATGGGATGCACAACATTGGATTAAAATTCTAATTGGACTAGAATAAGCCTGGGGAGGACAAAAATGACCTAAATGTTCAACCAATGACACAAAATCACATATTGGATGCACAAGATTGGTTAAAAACCCTAATTGGATTAGAATAAGCCTAGGGAGGACGAAAATGACCTAAATGTGGAACCAATGACACAAAATCACATATTGGATGCACAAGATTGGTTAAAAACCCTAATTGAATTAGAATAAGTTTAGCGAGGACGAAAATGACCTAATCGGATTACAAATGACACAAAATCACTTATTATATGCACAAGATTGGTTAGAAACCCTAATTGGATTAGAATAAGCCTAGGAAGGACGAAAATGACCTAAATGTGCAACCAATGACACAAAATCACATATTGGATGCACAAGATTGGTTAAAAACCCTAATTGGATTAGAATAAGCCTAGGGAGGACGAAAATGACCTAAATGTTCAACGAATGACACAAATTGACACAAAATCGCATACGGGATGCACAACATTGGATTAGAATAAGCCTAGGGAGGACGAAAATGACCTAAATGTTCAACCAATGACACAAAATCACATATTGGATGCACAAGATTGGTTAAAAACCCTAATTGGATTAGAATAAGCCTAGGGAGGACGAAAATGACCTAAATGTTCAACCAATGACACAAAATCACATATTGGATGCACAAGATTGATTAAAAACCCTATTTGGATTAGAATAAGCCTAGGGAGGACGAAAATGACCTAAATGTTCAATCAATGACACAAAATCACATACTGGATGCACAAGATTGGTTAAAAACCCTAATTGGATTAGAATAAGCCTAGGGAGGACGAAAATGACCTAAATGTTCAACCAATGACACAAAATGACACAAAATCACATATTGGATGCACAAGATTGGTTAAAAACCCTAATTGGATTAGAATATGCCTAGGGAGGACCAAAATGACCTAAATGTTCAACCAATGACACATAATGACACAAAATCACATATTGGATGCACAAGATTGGTTAAAAACCCTAATTGGATTAGAATAAGCCTAGGGAGGACGAAAATGACCTAAATGTTCAACCAATGACACAAAATGACACAAAATCACATATTGGATGCACAAGATTGGTTAAAAACCCTAATTGGAATAGAATAAGCCTAGCGAGGACGAAAATGACCTAAATGTTCAACCAATGACACAAAATTACATATTGGATGCACAAGATTGGTTAAAAACCCTAATTGGATTAGAATAAGCCTATGGAGGACGAAAATGACCTAAATGTTCAACCAATTACACAAAATCACATATTGGATGCACAAGATTGGTTGAAAACCCTAATTGGATTAGAATAAGCCTAGGGAGGACGAAAATGACCTAAATGTTCAACCAATGACACAAAATGACACATAATCACATATAGGATGCACAAGATTGGTTAAAAACCGTAATTGGATTAGAATAAGCCTAGGGAGGACGAAAATGACCTAAATGTTCAACCAATGACACAAAATGACACAAAATCACATATTGGATGCACAAGATTGGTTAAAAACCCTAATTGGATTAGAATAAGCCTAGCGAGGACGAAAATGACCTAATTGGATTACCAATGACACAAAATCACTTATTATATGCACAAGATTGGTTAAAAACCCTAATTGGATTAGAATAAGCCTAGGGAGGACGAAAATGACCTAAATGTGCAACCAATGACACAAAATCACATATGGGATTCACAAGATTGGATAAAAATCCTAATTGGATTAGAATAAGCCTAGGTAGGACGAAAATTACCTAAATGTTCAACCAATGACATAAAATCACATATTGAAAGCACAAGATTGGTTAAAAACCCTAATTGGATTACAATTAGCCTAGGGAGGACGAAAATGACCTAAATGTGCAACCAATGACACAAAATCACATATTGGATGCACAAGAGTGGTTAAAAACCCAAATTGGATTAGAATAAGCATAGGGAGGACAAAAATGACCTAAATGTTCAACCAATGACTAAAATCATATATTGGATGCACAACATTGGTTAAAAACCCTAACTGGATTCGAATAAGCCTAGGGAGGACGAAAATGACCTAAATGTTCAACCAATGACACAAATTGACACAAAATCACATATAGGATGCACAAGATTGGATTAAAATCCTAATTGGATTAGAATAAGCCTGGGGAGGACGAAAATGACCTAAATGTTCAACCAATGACACAAAATCACATATTCGATGCACAAGATTGGGGAAAAACCCTAATTGGATTAGAATAAGCCTAGGGACGACAAAAATGACCTAAATGTTCAACCAATTACACAAAATGACACAAAATAACATATTGGATGCACAAGATTGGTTAAAAACCCTAATTGGATTAGAATAATCCTAACGAGGACGAAAATGACCTAATTGGATTAGCAATTACGCAAAATCACTTATTATATGCACAAGATTGGTTAAAAACCCTAATTGGATTAGAATAAGCCTAGGGAGTACGAAAATGACCTAAATGTGCAACCAATGACACAAAATCACATATTAGATGCACAAGATTGGTTAAAAACCCTGATTGGATTAGAATAAGCCTAGGGAGGACGAAAATGACCTAAATGTTCAACCAATTACACAAAATGACACAAAATCAGATATTGGATGCACAAGATTGGTTAAAAACCCTAATTGGATTAGAATAAGTTTAGCGAGGACGAAAATGACCTAATCAGATTACAAATGACACAAAATCACTTATTATATGCACAAGATTGGTTAAAAACCCTAATTGGATTAGAATAAGCCTAGGGACGACGAAAATGACCTAAATGTTCAACCAATGACAAAAAATGACAGAAAATCACATATTGGATGCACAAGATTGGTTAAAAACCCTAATTGGATTAGAATAAGCCTTGCAAGGACGAAAATGACCTAATTGGATTACCAATGACACAAAATCACTTATTATATGCACAAGATTTGTTAAAAACCCTAATTGGATTAGAATAAGCCTAGGGAGGACGAAAATGACCTAAATGTGCAACCAATGACACAAAATCACATATGGGATGCACAAGATTGGATAAAAATCCTAAATGGATTAGAATAAGCCTAGGTAGGACGAAAATGACCTAAATGTTCAACCAATGACATAAAATCACATATTGAAAGCACAAGATTGGTTAAAAACCCTAATTGGATTACAATAAGCCTAGGGAGGACGAAAATGACCTAAATGTGCAACCAATGACACAAAATCACATATTGGATGCACAAGAGTGGTTAAAAACCCAAATTGGAATAGAATAAGCATAGGGAGGACCAAAATGACCTAAATGTTCAACCAATGACCAAAATCATATATTGGATGCACAAGATTGGTTAAAAACCCTAATTGGATTCGAATAAGCCTAGGGAGGACGAAAATGAACTAAATATTCAACCAATGACACAAATTGACACAAAATCACATATGGGATGCACAAGATTGGATTAAAATCCTAATTGGATTAGAATAAGCCTGGGGAGGACGAAAATGACCTAATTGGATTACCAATAACACAAAATCACTTATTATATGCACAAGATTGGTTAAAAACCCTAATTGGATTAGAATAAGCCTAGGGAGGACGAAAATGACCTAAATGTGCAACCAATGACACAAAATCACATATTAGATGCACAAGATTGGTTAAAATCCCTAATTGGATTAGAATAAGCCTAGGGAGGACGAAAATGACCTAAATGTTCAACCAATGACACAAAATGACACAAAATCACATATTGGATGCACAAGATTGGTTAAAAACCCTAATTGGATTAGAATAAGCCTAGGGAGGACAAAAATGACCTAAATGTGCAACCAATGACACAAAATCACATATTGCATGCACAAGATTGGTTAAAAACCCTAATTGGATTAGAATAAGCCTAGGGAGGACAAAAATGACATAAATGTTCAACCAATGACACAAATTGACACAAAATCACATATGGGATGCACAAGTTTGGATTAAAATCCTAATAGGATTAGAATAAGCCTGGGGAGGACGAAAATGACCTAAATGTTCAACCAATGACACAAAATCACATATTCGATGCACAAGATTGGTGAAAAACCCTAATTGGATTAGAATAAGCCTATGGAGGACGAAAATGACCTAAATGTTCAACCAATGACACAAAATGACACAAAATAACATATTGGATGCACAAGATTGGTTAAAAACCCTAATTGGATTAGAATAATCCTAACGAGGACGAAAATGACCTAATTGGATTACCAATAACACAAAATCACTTATTATATGCACAAGATTGGTTAAAAACCCTAATTGGATTTGAATAAGCCTAGGGAGGACGAAAATGACCTAAATGTTCAACCAATGACACAAATGGACACAAAATCACATATGGGATGCACAAGATTGGATTAAAATCCTAATTGGATTAGAATAAGCCTGGGGAGGACGAAAATGACCTAAATGTTCAACCAATGACACAAAATCACATATTCGATGCACAAGATTGGTGAAAAACCCTAATTGGATTAGAATAATCCTAACGAGGACGAAAATGACCTAATTGGATTACCAATAACACAAAATCACTTATTATATGCACAAGATTGGTTAAAAACCCTAATTGGATTAGAATAAGCCTAGGGAGGACGAAAATGACCTAAGTTTGCAACCAATGACACAAAATCACATATTCGAGGCACAAGATTGGTGAAAAACCCTAATTGGATTAGAATAAGCCTAGGGAGGACGAAAATGACCTAAAGGTGAAACCAATGACACAAAATCACATATTAGATGCACAAGACTGGTTAAAAACCCTAATTGGATTAGAATAACCCTAGGGAGGACGAAAATGACCTAAATGTTCAACCAATTACACAAAATGACACAAAATCAGATATTGGATGCACAAGATTGGTTAAAAACCCTAATTGGATTAGAATAAGTTTAGCGAGGACGAAAATGACCTAATCGGATTACAAATGACACAAAATCACTTATTATATGCACAAGATTGGTTAAAAACCCTAATTGGATTAGAATATGCCTAGGGAGGACGAAAATGACCTAAATGTGCAACCAATGACACAAAATCACATATTCGATGCACAAGATTGGTGAAAAACTCTAATTGGATTAGAATAAGCCCAGGGAGGACGAAAATGAACTAAATGTTCAACCAATGACACAAATTGACACAAAATCACATATGGGATGTACAAGATTGAATTAAAATCCTAATTGGATTAGAATAAGCTTGGGGAGGACGAAAATGACCTAATTGGATTACCAATAACACAAAATCACTTATTATATGCACAAGATTGGTTAAAAACCCTAATTGGATTAGAATAAGCCTAGGGAGGACGAAAATGACCTAAATGTGCAACCAATGACACAAAATCACATATTAGATGCACAAGATTGGTTAAAAACCCTAATTGGATTAGAATAAGCCTAGGGAGGACGAAAATGACCTAAATGTTCAACCAATGACACAAATTGACACAAAATCGCATATGGGATGCACAACATTGGATTAAAATCCTAATTGGATTAGAATA
>JBBPBQ010000006.1:7538315-7550465 GCA_037974755.1 Cicer yamashitae | reverse complement strand
ATGCACAAGATTGGTTAAAAACCCTAATTGGATTAGAATAAGCCTAGGGAGGACAAAAATGACCTAAATGTGCAACCAATGACACAAAATCACATATTGGATGCACAGGATTGGTTAAAAACCCTAATTGGATTAGAATAAGCCTAGGGAGGACGAAAATGACCTAAATGTTCAACCAATGACACAAAATGACACAAAATCACATATTGGATGCACAAGATTGGTTAAAAACCCTAATTGGATTAGAATAAGCCTAGGGAGGACGAAAATGACCTAAATGTTCAACCAATGACACAAAACAACACATAATCACATATTGGATGCACAAGATTGGTTAAAAACCCTAATTGGATTAGAATAAGCCTGTGGAGGACGAAAATGACCTAAATGTTCAACCAATGACACAAAATCACATATTGGACGCACAAGATTGGTTAAAAACGCTAATTGGATTAGAATAAGCCTAGGGAGGACGAAAATGACCTAAATTTTCAACCAATGACACCAAATCACATATTGGATGCACAAGATTGGTTAAAAACCCTAATTGGATTAGAATAAGCCTAGGGAGGACGAAAATGACCTAAATGTTCAACCAATGACACAAAATGACACAAAATCACATATTGGATGCACAAGATTGGTTAAAAACCCTAATTGGATTAGAATAAGCCTAGGGAGGACGAAAATGACCTAAATGTTCAACCAATGATACAAAATGACGCAAAATCACATATTGGACGCACAAGATTGGTTAAAAACCCTAATTGGATTAGAATAAGCCTAGGGAGGACGAAAATGACCTAAATGTTCAACCAATGACACAAAATGACACAAAATCACATATTGGATGCACAAGATTGGTTAAAAACCCTAATTGGATTAGAATAAGCCGAGGGAGGACGAAAATGACCCAAATGTTCAACCAATGACACAAAATGACACAAAATCACATATTGGATGCACAAGATTGGTTAAAAACCCTAATTGGATTAGAATAAGCCTAGGGAGGACGAAAATGACCTAAATGTTCAACCAATGACACAAAATGACACAAAATCACATATTGGATGCACAAGATTGGTTAAAAACCCTAATTGGATTAGAATAAGCCTAGGGAGGACAAAAATGACCTAAATGTGCAACCAATGACACAAAAGGACACAAAATCACATATTGGATGCACAAGATTGGTTAAAAACCCTAATTGGATTAGAATAGGCCTAGGGAGGACGAAAATGACCTAAATGTTCAACCAATGACACAAAATGATACAAAATCACGTATTGGATGCACAAGATTGGTTAAAAACCCTAAGTGGATTAGAATAAGCCTACGGAGGACGAAAATGACCTAAATGTTCAACCAATGGCACAAAATCAAATATTGGATGCACAAGATTGGTTAAAAACCCTAATTGGATTAGAATAAGCCTAGGGAAGACCAAAATGACGTAAATGTTCAACCATTGACACAAAATGACACAAAATCACATATTGGATGCAAAAGATTGGTTAAAAACCCTAATTGGATTAGAATAAGCCTAGGGTGGACGAAAATCACCTAAACGTTCAACCAATGACACAAAATCACATATTGGATGCACAAGATTGGTTAAAAACCCTAATTGGATTAGAATAAGCCTAGGGAGGACGAAAATGACCTAAATGTTCAACCAATGACACAAAATGACACAAAATAACATATTGGATCCACAAGATTGGTTAAAAACCCTAATTGGATTAGAATAAGCCTAGGGAGGACGAAAATGACCTAAATGTTCAACCAATGACACAAAATGACACAAAATCACATATTGGATGCACAAGATTGGTTAAAAACCCTAATTGGATTAGAATAAGCCTAGGGAGGACGAAAATGACCGAAATGTTCAACCAATGACACAAAATCACATATTGGATGCTAAAGATTGGTTAAAAACCCTTATTGGATTAGAATAAGCCTAGGGAGGACGAAAATGACCTAAATGTTCAACCAATGACACAAAATGACACAAAATCACATATTGGATGCACAAGATTGGTTAAAAACCCTAATTGGATTAGAATAAGCCTAGGGAGGACGAAAATGACCTAAATGTTCAACCAATGACACAAAATGACACAAAATCACATATTGGATGCACAAGATTGGTTAAAAACCCTAATTGGATTAGAATAAGCCTATGGAGAACGAAAATGACCTAAATGTTCAACCAATGACACAAAATGACACAAAAACACATATTGGATGCACAGGATTGGTTAAAAACCCTAATTGGATTGGAATATGCCTAGGGAGGACGAAAATGACCTAAATGTTCAACCAATGACACAAAATGACACAAAATCACATATTGGATGCACAAGATTGGTTAAAAACCCTAATTGGATTAGAATAAGCCTAGGGAGGACGAAAACGACCTAAATGTTCAACTGATGACACAAAATCACATATTGGATGCACAAGATTGGTTAAAAACCCTAATTGGATTAGAATAAGCCTAGGGAGGACGAAAATGACCTAAATGTTCAACCAATGACACAAAATGACACAAAATCACATATTGGATCCACAAGATTGGTTAAAAACCCTAATTGGATTAGAATAAGCCTAGCGAGGACGAAAATGACCTAAATGTGCAACCAATGACACAAAATCACATATTAGATGCACAAGATTGGTTAAAAACCCTAATTGGATTAGAATAAGCCTAGGGAGGACGAAAATGACCTAAATGTTCAACCAATGACACAAAATGACACAAAATCACATATTGGATGCACAAGATTGGTTAAAAACCCTAATTGGATTAGAATAAGCGTAGGGAGGACGAAAATGACCTAAATTTTCAACCAATGACACAAAATCACATATTGGATGCACAAGATTTGTTGAAAACCCTAATTGGATTAGAATAAGCCTAGGGTGGGCGAAAATGAACAAAATGTTCAACCAATGACACAAAATAACATATTGGATGCACAAGATTGCTTAAAAACCCTAATTTGATTAGAATAAGCCTAGGGAGGACGAAAATGACCTAAATGTTCAACCAATGACACAAAATGACACAAAATCACATATTGGATGCTCAAGATTGGTTAAAAACCCTAATTGGATTAGAATAAGCCTAGGGAGGACGAAAATGACCTTAATGTGCAACCAATGACACAAAATGACACAAAATCACATATTGGATGCACAAGATTGGTTTAAAACCCTAATTGGATTAGAATAAGCCTAGGGGAAAATGACCTAAATGTTCAACCAATGACACAAAATCACATATTGGATGCACAAGATTGGTTAAAAACCCTAATTGGATTAGAATAAGCCCAAGGAGGACGAAAATGGCCTAAATGTTCAACCAATGACACAAAATCACATATTGGATGCACAAGATTGGTTAAAAACCCTAATTGGATTAGAATAAGCCTAGGGAGGACGAAAATGACCTAAATGTTCAACCAATGACACAAAATGACACAAAAGAACATATTGGATGCACAAGATTGGTTTAAAACACTAATTGGATTAGAATAAGCCTAGGGAGGACGAAAATGACCTAAATGTTCAACCAATGACACAAAATCACTAATTGGACGCACAAGATTGGTTAAAAACCCTAATTGGATTAGAATAAGCCTAGGGAGGACGAAAATGACCTAAATGTTCAACCAATGACACAAAATGACACAAAATCACATATTGGATGCACAAGATTGGTTAAAAACCCTAATTGGATTAGAATAAGCCTAGGGAGGACGAAAATTACCTAAATGTTCAACCAATGACACAAAATGACACAAAATCACTTATTGGATGCACAAGATTGGTTAAAAACCCTAATTGGATTAGAATAAGCCTAGGGAGGACGAAAATGACCTAAATGTTCAACCAATGACACAAAATGACACAAAATCACATATTGGATGCACAAAATTGGTTAAAAACCCTAATTGGATTAGAATAAGCCTAGGGAGGACAAAAATGACCTAAATGTTCAACCAATGACACAAAATCACATATTGGATGCACAAGATTGGTTAAAAACCCTAATTGGATTAGAATAAGCCTAGGGAGGACGAAAATGACCTAAACGTTCAACCAATGACACAAAATCACATATTAGATGCACAAGATTGGTTAAAAACCCTAATTGGATTAGAATAAGCCTAGGGAGGACGAAAATGACCTAAATGTTCAACCAATGACACAAAATGACACAAAATCACATATTGGATGCACAAGATTGGTTAAAAACCCTAATTGGATTAGAATAAGCCTAGGGAGGACGAAAATGACCTAAACGTTCAACCAATGACACAAAATCACATATTGGATGCACAAGATTGGATAAAAACCCTAATTAAATTAGAATAAGCCTAGGGAGGACGAAAATGACCTAAATGTTCAACCAATGACACAAAATGACTTATTGGATGCACAACATTGTTTAAAACCCCTAATTGGATTAGAATAAGCCTAGGGAGGACGAAAATGACCTAAATGTTCAACCAATGACACAAAATGACACAAAATCACATATTGGATGCACAAGATTGGTTAAAAACCCTAATTGGATTAGAATAAGCCTAGGGAGGACGAAAATGACCTAAATGTTCAACCAATGACACAAAATGACACAAAATCACATATTGGATGCACAAGATTGGTTAAAAACCCTAATTGGATTAGAATAAGCCTAGGGAGGACGAAAATGACCTAAATGTTCAACCAATGACACAAAACAACACATAATCACATATTGGATGCACAAGATTGGTTAAAAACCCTAATTGGATTAGAATAAGCCTGTGGAGGACGAAAATGACCTAAATGTTCAACCAATGACACAAAATCACATATTGGACGCACAAGATTGGTTAAAAACGCTAATTGGATTAGAATAAGCCTAGGGAGGACGAAAATGACCTAAATTTTCAACCAATGACACCAAATCACATATTGGATGCACAAGATTGGTTAAAAACCCTAATTGGATTAGAATAAGCCTAGGGAGGACGAAAATGACCTAAATGTTCAACCAATGACACAAAATGACACAAAATCACATATTGGATGCACAAGATTGGTTAAAAACCCTAATTGGATTAGAATAAGCCTAGGGAGGACGAAAATGACCTAAATGTTACACCAATGACACAAAATCACATATTGGATGCACAAGATTGGTTAAAAACCCTAATTGGATTAGAATAAGCCTAGGGAGGACGAAAATGACCTAAATGTTCAACCAATGACACAAAATCACATATTGGATGCACAAGATAGGTTAAAAACCCTAATTGGATTGGAATAAGCCAAGGGAGGACGAAAATGACCTAAATGTTCAACCAATGACACAAAATGACCCAAAATTACATATTGGATGCACAAGATTGGTTAAAAACCCTAATTGGATTAGAATAAGCCTAGGGAGGACGAAAATGACCTAAATGTTCAACCAATGACACAAAATGACACAAAATCACATATTGGATGCACAAGATTGGTTAAAAACCCTAATTGGATTAGAATAAGCCTAGGGAGGACGAAAATGACCTAAATGTTCAACCAATGACACAAAATGACACAAAATCACATATTGGATGCACAAGATTGGTTAAAAACCCTAATTGGATTATAATAGGCCTAGGGAGGACGAATACGACCTAAATGTTCAACCAATGACACAAAATCACATATTGGATGCACAAGATTGGTTAAAACTCGTAATTGGATTAGAATAAGCCTAGGGAGGACGAAAATGACCTAAATGTTCAACCAATGACACAAAATGACACAAAATCACATATTGGATGCACAAGATTGGTTAAAAACCCTAATTGGATTAGAATAAGCCTAGGGAGGACAACAATGACCTAAATGTTCAACCAATGACACAAAATCACATATTGGATGCACAAGATTGGTTAAAACTCGTAATTGGATTAGAATAAGCCTAGGGAGGACGAAAATGACCTAAATGTTCAACCAATGACACAAAATGACACAAAATCACATATTGGATGCACAAGATTGGTTAAAAACTCTAATTGGATTAGAATAAGCCTAGGGAGGACAAAAATGACCTAAATGTTCAACCAATGACACAAAATCACATATTGGATGCACAAGATTGGTAAAAACTCGTAATTGGATTAGAATAAGCCTAGGGAGGACGAAAATGACCTAAATGTTCAACCAATGACACAAAATGACACAAAATCACATATTGGATGCACAAGATTGGTTAAAAACCCTAATTGGATTAGAATAAGCCTAGGGAGGACAAAAATGACCTAAATGTGCAACCAATGACACAAAATCACATATTGGATGCACAGGATTGGTTAAAAACCCTAATTGGATTAGAATAAGCCTAGGGAGGACGAAAATGACCTAAATGTTCAACCAATGACACAAATTGACACAAAATCGCATATGGGATGCACAACATTGGATTAAAATCCTAATTGGATTAGAATACGCCTGGGGAGGACGAAAATAACCTAAATGTTCAACCAATGACACAAAATCACATCTTGGATGCACAAGATTGGTTAAAATCCCTAATTGGATTAGAATAAGCCTAGGGAGGACGAAAATGACCTAAATGTGGAACCAATGACACAAAATCACATATTGGATGCACAAGATTGGTTAAAAATGCTAATTGGATTAGAATAAGTCTAGGGAGGACCAAAATGACCTAAATGTTCAACCAACGACACAAAGTCACATATTGGATGCACAAGATTGGTTAAAAACCCTAATTGGATTAGAATAAGTCTATCGAGGACGAAAATGAACTTATTGGATTACCAATGACAGAAAATCACTTATTATATGCACAAGATTGGTTAAAGACCCTAATTGGATTAGAATAAGCCTAGGGAGGACGGAAATGACCTAAATGTGCAACCAATGACACAAAATCACATATTGGATGCACAAGATTGGTTAAAAATCCTAATTGGATTAGAATAAGCCTAGGGAGGACGAAAATGACCTAAATGTTCAACCAATGACACAAAATGACACAAAATCACATATTGGATGCACAAGATAGGCTAAAAACCCTAATTGGATTAGAATAAGCTTAGGGAGGACGAAAATGACCTAAATGTGCAACCAATGACACAAAATCACATATTGGATGCACAAGATTGGTTAAAAACCTTAATTGGATTAGAATAAGCCTAGGGAGGACGAAAATGACACAAAATCACATATTGGATCCACAAGATTGGTTAAAAACCCTAATTGGAATAGAATAAGCTTAGCGAGGACGAAAATGACCTAATTGGATTACCAATGACACAAAATCACTTATTATATGCACAAGATTAGTTAAAAACCCTAATTGGATTAGAATAAGCCTAGGGAGGACGAAAATGACCTAAATGTGCAACCAATGACACAAAATCACATATGGGATGCACAAGATTAGATAAAAATCCTAATTGGATTAGAATAAGCCTAGGTAGGACGAAAATGACCTAAATGTTCAACCAATGACATAAAATCACATATTGGAAGCACAAGATTGGTTAAAAACCCAAATTGGATTACAATAAGCCTAAGGAGGACGAAAATGACCTAAATGTGCAACCAATGACACCAAATCACATATTGGATGCACAAGATTGGTTAAAAACCCAAATTGGATTAGAATAAGCATAGGGAGGACCAAAATGACCTAAATGTTCAACCAATGACCAAAATCATATATCGGATGCACAAGATTGGTTAAAAACCCTAATTGGATTAGAATAAGCCTAGGGAGGACGAAAATGACCTAAATGTTCAACCAATGACACAAATTGACACAAAATCACATATGGGATGCACAAGATTGGATTAAAATCCTAATTGGATTAGAATAAGCCTGGGGAGGATGAAAATGACCTAAATGTTCAATCAATGACACAAAATCACATATTGGATGCACAAGATTGGTTAAAAACCCTAATTGGATTACAATAAGCCTAGGGATGGCGAAAATGACCTAAATGTGCAACCAATGACACAAAATCACATATTGGATGACCAATATTGGTTAAAAACCCTAATTGGATTAGAATAAGCATAGGGAGGACCAAAATGACCTAAATGTTCAACCAATGACACAAAATCACATGTTGTATGCACAAGATTGGTTAAAAACCCTAATTGGATTAGAATAAGTTTAGCGAGGACGAAAATGACCTAATCGGATTACAATTGACACCAAATCACTGATTATATGCACAAGATTGGTTAAAAACCCTAATTGGATTAGAATAAGCCTAGGGAGGACGAAAATGACCTAAATGTGCAACCTATGACACAAAATCACATATTCGATACACAAGATTGGTGAAAAACCCTAATTGGATTAGAAAAAGCCTAGGGAGGACGAAAATGACCTAAATGTTCAACCAATGATACAAAATGACACAAAATCACATATTGGATGCACAAGATTGGTTAAAAACCCTAATTGGATTAGAATAAGCCTAGGGAGGACGAAAATGAACTAAATGTTCAACGATTGACACAAAATGACACAAAATCACATATTGGATGCACAAGATTGGTTAAAAACCCTAATTGGATTAGAATAAGCCTAGGGAGGACAAAAATGACCTAAATGTTCAACCAATGACACAAAATCACATATTGGATGCACAAGATTGGTTAAAAACCCTAATTGGATTAGAATAAGCCTAGTGAGGACGAAAATGACCTAATTGGATTACCAATGACATAAAATCACTTATTATATGCACAAGATTAGTTAAAAACCCTAATTGGATTAGAATAAGCCTAGGGAGGACAAAAATGACCTAAATGTGCAACCAATGACACAAAATCACATATTGGATGCACAAGATTGGTTAAAAACCCTAATTGGATTAGAATAAACCTAGGGAGGACGAAAATGACCTAAAGGTGCAACCAATGACACAAAATCACATATTGGATGCACAAGATTGGTTAAAAACCCTAATTAGATTAGAATAAGCCTAGGGAGGACAAAAATGACCTAAATGTGCAACCAATGACACAAAATCACATATTGGATGCACAAGATTGGTTAAAAATCCTAATTGGATTAGAATAAGCTTGGGGAGGACGAAAATGACCTAAATGTTCAACCAATGACACAAAATCACATATTGGATGCACAAGATTGGTTAAAAACCCTAATTGGATTAGAATAAGCCTAGGGAGGACAAAAATGACCTAAATGTGCAACCAATGACACAAAATCACATATTGGATGCACAAGATTGGTTAAAAACCCTAATTGGATTAGAATAAGCCTAGGGAGGACAAAAATGACCTAAATATGCAACCAATGACACAAAATCACATATTGGATGCATAAGATTGGTTAAAAACCCTAATTGGATTAGAATAAGCCCAACGAGGACGAAAATGACCTAATTGGATTACCAATGACATAAAATCACTTATTATATGCACAAGATTGGTTAAAAACCATAATTGGATTAGAATAAGCCTAGGGAGGACAAAAATGACCTAAATGTGCAACCAATGACACAAAATCACATATGGGATGCACAAGATTGGATAAAAATCTTAATTGGATTAGAATAAGCCTAGGTAGGACGAAAATGACCTAAATGTTCAACCAATGACACAAAATCACATATTGGAAGCACAAGATTGGTTAAAAACCCTAATTGGATTACAATAAGCCTAGGGATGACGAAAATGACCTAAATGTGCAACCAATGACACAAAATCACATATTGGATGCACAAGATTGGTTAAAAACCCTAATTGGATTAGAATAAGCATAGGGACGACCAAAATGACCTAAATGTTCAACCAATGACACAAAATCACATATTGGATGCACAAGATTGGTTAAAAACCCTAAATGGATTAGAATAAGCCTCGAGAGGACGAACATGACCAAAATATTCAACCAATGACACAAAATGACACAAAATCACATATTGGATGCACAAGATTGGTTAAAAACCCTAATTGGATTAGAATAAGCCTAGGGAGGACGAAAATGACCTAAATGTGCAACCAATGACACAAAATCACATATTGGATGTACAAGATTGGTTAAAAACCTTAATTGGATTAGAATAAGCCTAGGGAGGACGAAAATGACCTAAATGTTCAACCAATGACACAAAATGACACAAAATCACATATTGGATGCACAAGATTGGTTAAAAACCCTAATTGGATTAGAATAAGCCTAGGGATGACGAAAATGACCTAAATGATCAACCAATGACACAAAATCACATATTGGATGCACAAGATTGGTTAAAAACACTAATTGGATTAGAATAGCTCTAGGGAGGACGAAAATGACCTAAATGTTAAACCAATGACACAAAATCACATATTGGATGCACAAGATTGGTTAAAAACCCTAATTGGATTAGAATAAGCCTAGGGAGGACGAAAATGACCTAAATGTTCAACCAATGACACAAAATGATACAAAATCACATATTGGATGCACAAGATTGGTTAAAAACCCTAATTGGATTAGAATAAGCCTAGGGAGGACGAAAATGACCTAAATGTTCAACCAATGACACAAAATGGCACAAAATAACATATTGGATGCACAAGATTGGTTAAAAACCCTAATTGGATTAGAATAAGCCTAGGGAGGACGAAAATGACCTAAATGTTCAACCAATGACACAAAATGACACAAAATCACATATTGGATGCACAAGATTGGTTAAAAACCCTAATTGGATTAGAATAAGCCTAGGGAGGACGAAAATGACCTAAATGTTCAACCAATGACACAAAACAACACATAATCACATATTGGATGCACAAGATTGGTTAAAAACCCTAATTGGATTAGAATAAGCCTGTGGAGGACGAAAATGACCTAAATGTTCAACCAATGACACAAAATCACATATTGGACGCACAAGATTGGTTAAAAACGCTAATTGGATTAGAATAAGCCTAGGGAGGACGAAAATGACCTAAATTTTCAACCAATGACACCAAATCACATATTGGATGCACAAGATTGGTTAAAAACCCTAATTGGATTAGAATAAGCCTAGGGAGGACGAAAATGACCTAAATGTTCAACCAATGACACAAAATGACACAAAATCACATATTGGATGCACAAGATTGGTTAAAAACCCTAATTGGATTAGAATAAGCCTAGGGAGGACGAAAATGACCTAAATGTTACACCAATGACACAAAATCACATATTGGATGCACAAGATTGGTTAAAAACCCTAATTGGATTAGAATAAGCCTAGGGAGGACGAAAATGACCTAAATGTTCAACCAATGACACAAAATCACATATTGGATGCACAAGATAGGTTAAAAACCCTAATTGGATTGGAATAAGCCAAGGGAGGACGAAAATGACCTAAATGTTCAACCAATGACACAAAATGACCCAAAATTACATATTGGATGCACAAGATTGGTTAAAAACCCTAATTGGATTAGAATAAGCCTAGGGAGGACGAAAATGACCTAAATGTTCAACCAATGACACAAAATGACACAAAATCACATATTGGATGCACAAGATTGGTTAAAAACCCTAATTGGATTAGAATAAGCCTAGGGAGGACGAAAATGACCTAAATGTTCAACCAATGACACAAAATGACACAAAATCACATATTGGATGCACAAGATTGGTTAAAAACCCTAATTGGATTAGAATAAGCCTAGGGAGGACAAAAATGACCTAAATGTGCAACCAATGACACAAAATCACATATTGGATGCACAAGATTGGTTAAAAACCCTAATTGGATTAGAATAAGCCTAGGGAGGTCAAAAATGACCTAAATATGCAACCAATGACACAAAATCACATATTGGATGCATAAGATTGGTTAAAAACCCCAATTGGATTAGAATAAGCCCAGCGAGGACGAAAATGACCTAATTGGATTACCAATGACATAAAATCACTTATTATATGCACAAGATTGGTTAAAAACCCTAATTGGATTAGAGTAAGCCTAGGGAGGACAAAAATGACCTAAATGTGCAACGAATGACACAAAATCACATATTGGATGCACAAGATTGGTTAAAAACCCTAATTGGATTAGAATAAGCCTAGGGAGGACGAAAATGACCTAAATGTTCAAC
>JBBPBQ010000006.1:7466268-7519975 GCA_037974755.1 Cicer yamashitae | reverse complement strand
TAAGCCTAGGGAGGACAAAAATGACCTAAATGTGCAACCAATGACACAAAATCACATATTGGATGCACAAGATTGGTTAAAAACCCTAATTGGATTAGAATAAGCCTAGGGAGGACGAAAATGACCTAAATGTTCAACTAATGACACAAATTGACACAAAATCGCATATGGGAAGCACAACATTGGATTAAAATCCTAATCGGATTAGAATATGCCTGGGGAGGACGAAAATGACCTAAATGTTCAACCAATGACAAAAAATCACATATTGGATGTACAAGATTGGTTAACAACCCTAATTGGATTACAATAAGCCCAAGGAGGACAAAAATGACCTAAATGTGGAACCAATGACACAAAATAATATATTGGATGCACAAGATTGGTTAAAAACCCTAATTGGATTAGAATAAGTCTAGGGAGGACCAAAATGACCTAAATGTTCAACCAATTACACAAAATGACACAAAATCACATATTGGATGCACAAGATTGGCTAAAAACCCTAATTGGATTAGAATAAGCCTAGGTAGGACGAAAATGACCTAAATGTTCAATCAATGACACAAAATCACATATTGGATGCACAAGATTGGTTAAAAACCCTAGTTGGATTAGAATAAGCCTAGGGAAGACGAAAATGACCTAAATGTTCAACCAATGACAAAAAATGACACAAAATCACATATTGGATGCACAAGATTGGTTAAAAACCCTAATTGGATTAGAATAAGCCTAGGGAGGACGAAAATGACCTAAATGTTCAACCAATGACACAAAATGACACAAAATCACATATTGGTTGCACAAGATTGGATAAAAACCTTTATTGGATTATAATAAGCCTAGGGAGGATGAAAATGACCTAAATGTTCAACCAATGACACAAAATCACATATTGGACACACAAGATTGGTTAAAAACCCTAATTGGATTAGAATAAGCCTGGGGAGGACGAAAATGACCTAAATGTTCAACCAATGACACAAAATCACATATTGGATGCACAAGATTGGTTAAAAGCCCTAATTGGATTAGAATAAGCCTAGGGAGGACGAAAATGACCTAAATGTTCAACCAATGACAAAAAATGACACATAATCACATCTTGGATGCACATGATTGGTTAAAAATCCTAATTGGATTAGAATAAGCCTAGGGAGGACGAAAATGACCTAAATGTTCAACCAATGACACAAAATGACACAAAATCACATATTGGATGCACAAGATTGGATAAAAACCTTAATTGGATTATAATAAGCCTAGGGAGGACGAAAATGACCTAAATGTTCAACGAATGACACAATCACATATTGGATGCACAAGATTGGTTAAAAACCCTAATTGGATTAGAATAAGCCTAGGGAGGACGAAAATGACCTAAATGTTCAACCAATGACACAAAATGACACAAAATCACATATTGGATGCACAAGATTGGTTAAAAACCCTAATTGGATTAGAATAAGCCTAGGGAGGACGAAAATGACCTAAATGTTCAACCAATGACACAAAATGGCAAAAAATCACATATTGGATGCACAAGATTGGTTAAAAATCCTAATTGGATTAGAATAAGCCTAGGGAGGACGAAAATGACCTAAATGTTCAACCAATGACACAAAATGACACAAAATCACATATTGGATGCACAAGATTGGTTAAAAACCCTAATTGGATTAGAATAAGCCTAGGGCGGACGAAAATGAGCTAAATGTTCAACCAATGACACAAAATGACACAAAATCACAGATTATGCACATGATTGGTTAAAAACCCAAATTGGATTAGAATAAGCCTTGGGAGGACGAAAATGACCAAAATGTTCAACCAATGACACAAAATCACATATTGGATGCCCAAGATTGGTTAAAAATACTAATTGGATTAGAATAAGCCTAGGGAGGACGAAAATGACCTAAATGTTCAACCAATGACACAAAATGACACAAAATCACATATTGGATGCACAAGATTGGTTAAAAATCCTAATTGGATTAGAATAAGCCTAGGGAGGACGAAAATGACCTAAATGTTCAACCAATGACACAAAATGACACAAAATCACATATTGGATGCACAAGATTGGTTAAAAACCCTAATTGGATTAGAATAAGCCTACGGAGGACGAAAACGACCTAAATGTTCAACTAATGACACAAAATCACATATTGGATGCACAAGATTGGTTAAAAACCCTAATTGGATTAGAATAAGCCTAGGGAGGACGAAAATGACCTAAATGTTCAACCAATGACACAAAATGACACAAAATCACATATTGGATGCACAAGATTGGTTAAAAACCCTAATTGGATTAGAATAAGCCTACGGAGGACGAAAATGACCGAAATGTTCAATCTTAGAATAAGTCTAGGGAGGACGAAACTGACCTAAATGTTCAACCAATGACACAAAATGACACAAAATCACATATTGGATGCACAAGATTGGTTAAAAACCCTAATTGGATTAGAATAAGCCTAGGGAGGACGAAAATGACCTAAATGTTCAACCAATGACACAAAATGACACAAAATCACATATTGGATGCCCAACACTTGTTAAAAGCTCTAATTAGATTAGAATAAGCCTAGGGAGGACGAAAATGACCTAAATGTTCAACCAATGACACAAAATCACATATTGAATGCACAAGATTGGTTAAAAACCCTAATTGGATTAAAATATGACTAGGGAGGACGAAAATGACCTAAATGTTCAACCAATGACACAAAATGACACAAAATCACATATTGGATGCACAAGATTGGTTAAAAACCCTAATTGGATTAGAATAAGCCTAGGGAGGACGAAAATGACCTAAATGTTCAACCAATGACACAAATCACATATTGGATGCACAAGATTGGTTAAAAACCCTAATTGGATTAGAATAAGCCTAGGGAGGACGAAAATGACCTAAATGTTCAACCAATGACACAAAATGACACAAAATCACATATTGGATGCACAAGATTGGTTAAAAACCCTAATTGGATTAGAATAAGCATAGGAAGGACGAAAATGACCTAAATGTTCAACCAATGACACAAAATGACACAAAATCACATATTGGATGCCCAAGATTGGTTAAAAACCCTAATTGGATTAGAATAAGCCTAGGGAGGACGAAAATGACCTAAATGTTCAACCAATGACACAAAATCACATATTGGATGCACAAGATTGGTTAAAAACCCTAATTGGATTAGAATAAGTCTAGGGAGGGCGAAAATGACCTCAATGTTTAACCAATGACACAAAATGACATATTGGATGCACAAGATTGGTTAAAAACCCTAATTGGATTAGAATAAGCCAAGGGAGGACGAAAATGACCTAAATGTTCAACCAATGACACAAAATCACATATTGGATGCACAAGATTGGTTAAAAACCCTTATTGGATTAGAATAAGCCTAGGGAGGACGAAAATGACCTAAATGTTCAACCAATGACACAAAATGACACAAAATCACATATTGGATGCACAAGATTGGTTAAAAACCCTAATTGGATTAGAATAAGTCTAGCGAGGACGAAAATGACCCAAATGTTCAACCAATGACACAAAATCACATATTGGATGCACAAGATTGGTTAAAAACCCTAATTGGATTAGAATAAGCCTAGGGAGGACGAAAATGACCTAAATGTTCAACCAATGACACAAAATGACACAAAATCACATATTGGATGCACAAGATTGGTTAAAAACCCTAATTGGATTAGAATAAGCCTAGGGAGGACGAAAATGACCTAAATGTTCAACCAATGACACAAAATGACACAAAATCACATATTGGATGCACAAGATTGGTTAAAAATCCTAATTGGATTAAAATAACCCTAGGGAGGACGAAAATGACCTAAATGTTGAACCAATGACACAAAATGACACAAAATCACATATTGGATGCAGAAGATTGGTTAAAAACCCTAAATGGAATAGAATAAGCCTAGGGAGGACGAAAATGAACTAAATGTTCAACCAATGACACAAAATCACATATTGGATGCACAAGATTGGTTAAAAACCCTAATTGGATTAGAATAAGCCTAGGGAGGACGAAAATGACCTAAATGTTCAACCAATGACACAAAATGACACAAAATCACATATTGGATGCACAAGATTGGTTAAAAACCCTAATTGGATTAGAATATGCCTAGGGAGGACCAAAATGACCTAAATGTTCAACCAATGACACATAATGACACAAAATCACATATTGGATGCACAAGATTGGTTAAAAACCCTAATTGGATTAGAATAAGCCTAGGGAGGACGAAAATGACCTAAATGTTCAACCAATGACACAAAATGACACAAAATCACATATTGGATGCACAAGATTGGTTAAAAACCCTAATTGGATTAGAATAAGCCGAGGGAGGACGAAAATGACCCAAATGTTCAACCAATGACACAAAATGACACAAAATCACATATTGGATGCACAAGATTGGTTAAAAACCCTAATTGGATTAGAATAAGCCTAGGGAGGACGAAAATGACCTAAATGTTCAACCAATGACACAAAATGACACAAAATCACATATTGGATGCACAAGATTGGTTAAAAACCCTAATTGGATTAGAATAAGCCTAGGGAGGACGAAAATGACCTAAATATTCATCCAATGACACAAAATGACACAAAATCACATATTGGATGCACAAGATTGGTTAAAAACCCTAATTGGATTAGAATAAGCTTAGGGAGGACGAAAATGACCTAAATGTTCAACCAATGACACAAAATCACATATTGGATGCACAAGATTGGTTAAAAACCCTAATTGGATTAGAATAAGCCTAGGGAGGACGAAAATGACCTAAATGTTCAACCAATGACACAAAATGACACAAAATCACATATTGGATGCCCAAGATTGGTTAAAAACCCTAATTCGATTAGAATAAGCCTAGGGAGGACGAAAATGACCTAAATGTTCAACCAATGACACAAAATGACATATTGGGTGCACAAGATTGGTTAAAAACCCTAATTGGATTAGAATAAGCCTAGGGAAGACGAAAATGACCTAAATGTTCAACCAATGACAAAAAATGACACAAAATCACATATTGGATGCACAAGATTGGTTAAAAACCCTAATTGGATTAGAATAAGCCTAGCGAGGACGAAAATGACCTAATTGGATTACCAATGACACAAAATCACTTATTATATACACAAGATTGGTTAAAAACCCTAATTGGATTAGAATAAGCCTAGGGAGGACGAAAATGACCTAAATGTGCAACCAATGACACAAAATGACATATGGGATGCACAAGATTGGATAAAAATCTTAATTGGATTAGAATAAGCCTAGGTAGGACGAAAATGACCTAAATGTTCAACCAATGACACAAAATCACATATTGGAAGCACAAGATTGGTTAAAAACCCTAATTGGATAACAATAAGCCTAGGGATGACGAAAATGACCTAAATGTGCAACCAATGACACAAAATCACATATTGGATGCACAAGATTAGTTAAAAACCCTAATTGGATTAGAATAAGTCTAGGGAGGACCAAGACGACCTAAATGTTCAACCAATGACACAAAGTCACATATTGGATGCACAAGATTGGTTTAAAACCCTAATTGGATTAGAATAAGTCTATCGAGGACGAAAATGAACTTATTGGATTACCAATGACAGAAAATCACTTATTATATGCACAAGATTGGTTAAAGACCCTAATTGGATTAGAATAAGCCTAGGGAGGACGAAAATGACCTAAATGTGCAACCAATTACACAAAATCACATATTGGATGCACAAGATTGGTTAAAAACCCTAATTGGATTAGAATAAGCCTAGGGAGGACGAAAATGACCTAAATGTTCAACCAATGACACAAATTGACACAAAATCACATATGGGATGCACAAGATTGGATTAAAATCCTAATTGGATTAGAATAAGCCTGGGGAGGATGAAAATGACCTAAATGTTCAATCAATGACACAAAATCACATATTGGATGCACAAGATTGGTTAAAAACCCTAATTGGATTACAATAAGCCTAGGGATGGCGAAAATGACCTAAATGTGCAACCAATGACACAAAATCACATATTGGATGACCAATATTGGTTAAAAACCCTAATTGGATTAGAATAAGCATAGGGAGGACCAAAATGACCTAAATGTTCAACCAATGACACAAAATCACATGTTGTATGCACAAGATTGGTTAAAAACCCTAATTGGATTAGAATAAGTTTAGCGAGGACGAAAATGACCTAATCGGATTACAATTGACACCAAATCACTGATTATATGCACAAGATTGGTTAAAAACCCTAATTGGATTAGAATAAGCCTAGGGAGGACGAAAATGACCTAAATGTGCAACCTATGACACAAAATCACATATTCTATACACAAGATTGGTGAAAAACCCTAATTGGATTAGAAAAAGCCTAGGGAGGACGAAAATGACCTAAATGTTCAACCAATGATACAAAATGACACAAAATCACATATTGGATGCACAAGATTGGTTAAAAACCCTAATTGGATTAGAATAAGCCTAGGGAGGACGAAAATGACCTAAATGCGCAATCAATGACACAAAATCACATATTGGATGCACAAGATTGGTTAAAAACCCTAATTGGATTAGAATAAGCCTAGGGAGGACGAAAATGACCTAAATGTGGAACCAATGACAAAAAATCACATATTGAATGCACAAGATTGGTTAAAAACCCTACTTGGATTAGAATAAGTCTAGGGAGGACCAAGATGACCTACATGTTCAACCAATGACACAAAGTCACATATTGGATGCACAAGATTGGTTAAAAACCCTAATTGGATTAGAATAAGTCTATCGAGAACGAAAATGAACTTATTGGATTACCAATGACAGAAAATCACTTATTATATGCACAAGATTGGTTAAAGACCCTAATTGGATTAGAATAAGCCTAGGGAGGACGAAAATGACCTAAATGTGCAACCAATGACACAAAATCACATATTGGATGCACAAGATTGGTTAAAAACCCTAATTGGATTAGAATAAGCCTAGGGAGCAAGAAAATGACCTAAATGTTCAACCAATGACACAAAATGACACAAAATCACATATTGGATGCACAAGATTGGTTAAAAACCCTAATTGGATTAGAAAAGCCTAGGGAGGAAGAAAATGACCTAAATGTTCAACCAATGACACAAAATGACACAAAATCACATATTGGATGCACAAGATTGGGTAAAAACCGTAATTGGATTAGAAGAAGCCTAGGGAGGACGAAAATGACCTAAATGTTCAACCAATGACACAAAATGACACAAAATCACATATTGGATGCACAAGATTGGTTAAAAACCCTAATTGGATTAGAATAAGCCTAGGCAGGACAAAAATGACCTAAATGTGCAACCAATGACACAAAATCACATATTGGATGCACAAGATTGGTTAAAAACCCTAATTGGATTAGAATAAGCCTAAGGAAGACGAAAATGACCTAAATGTGCAATCAATGACACAAAATCACATGTTGGATGCACAAGATTGGTTAAAAACCCTAATTGGATTAGAATAAGCCTAGGGAGGACGAAAGTGACCTAAATGTTCAACCAATGACACAAAATGACAAAAAATCACATATTGGATGCACAAGATTGGTTAAAACCCTAATTGGATTAGAATAAGCCTAGGGAGGACGAAAATGACCTAAATGTTCAACCAATGACACAAATTGACACAAAATCACATATGGGATGCACAAGATTGGATTAAAATCCTAATTGGATTAGAATAAGCCTGGGGAGGACGGAAATGAGCTAAATGTTCAACCAATGACACAAAATCACATATTGGATGCACAAGATTGGTTAAAAACCCTAATTGGATTAGAATAAGCCTAGGGAGGACAAAAATGACCTAAATGTGCAACCAATGACACAAAATCACATATTGGATGCACAAGATTGGTTAAAAACCCTAATTGGATTAGAATAACCCTAGCAGGACGAAAATGACCTAAATGTGCAACCAATGAGACTAAATCACATATTCGATGCACAAGATTGGTTAAAAACCCTAATTGGATTAGAATAAGCCTAGGGAGGACGAAAATGACCTAAATGTTCAACCAATGACACAAAATCACATATTGGATGCACAAGATTGGTTAAAAACCCTAATTGGATTAGTATAAGCCTAGGGAGGACGAAAATGACCTAAATGTTCAACCAATGACACAAAATCACATATTGGATGCACAAGATTGGTAAAAAACCGTAATTGGATTAAAAAGAGCCTAGGGAGGACAAAAATGACCTAAATGTTCAACCAATGACACAAAATGACACAAAATCACATATTGGATGCACAAGATTGGTTAAAAACCCTAATTGGATTAGAATAAGCCTAGGGAGGACGAAAATGACCTAAATGTTCAACCAATGACACAAAATGACACAAAATCACATATTGGATGCACAAGATTGGTTAAAAACCCTAATTGGATTAGAATAAGCCTAGGGAGGACGAAAATGACAAAAATGTTCAACCAATGACACAAAATCACATATTGGATGCACAAGGTTGGTTAAAAACCCTAATTGGATTAGAATAAGCCTAGGGAGGACGAAAATGACCTAAATGTTCAACCAATGACACAAAATCACATATTGGATGCACAAGATTGGTTAAAAACCCTAATTGGATTAGAATAAGCCTATGGAGGACCAAAATGACCTATATGTTCAACCAATGAAACAAAATGATACAAAATCACATATTGGATGCACAAGATTGGTTAAAAACCCTAATTGGATTAGAATAAGCCTAGGGAGGACGAAAGTGACCTAAATGTTCAACCAATGACACAAAATGACACAAAATCACATATTGGATGCACAAGATTGGTTAAAAACTCTAATTGGATTAGATATAGCCTAGGGAGGACGAAAATGACCTAAATGTTCAACCAATGACACAAAATCACACATTGGTTGCACAAGATTGGTTAAAAACCCTAATTGGATTAGAATAAGCCTAGGGAGGACGAAAATGACCTAAATGTTCAACCAATGACACAAAATCACATATTGGATGCACAAGATTGGTTAAAAACCCTAATTGGATTAGAATAAGCCTATGGAGGACCAAAATGACCTATATGTTCAACCAATGAAACAAAATGATACAAAATCACATATTGGATGCACAAGATTGGTTAAAAACCCTAATTGGATTAGAATAAGCCTAGGGAGGACGAAAATGACCTAAATGTTCAACCAATGACACCAAATCACATATTCGATGCACAAGATTGGTTAAAAACCCTAATTGGATTATAATAAGCCTAGGAAGGACGAAAATGACCTAAATGTTCAACTAATGACACAAAATGACAGAAAATCACATATTGGATGCACAAGATTTGTTAAAAACCCTAATTGGATTAGAATAGGCCTAGGGAGGACCAAAATGACCTAAATGTTCAACAAATGACACAAAATAACACAAAATCACATATTGGATGCACAAGATTGGTTAAAAACCCTAATTGGATTAGAATAAGCCTAGGGAGGACGAAAGTGACCTAAATGTTCAACCAATGACACAAAATGACACAAAATCACATATTGGATGCACAAGATTGGTTAAAAACCCTAATTGGATTAGAATAAGCCTAGGGAGGACGAAAGTGACCTAAATGTTCAACCAATGACACAAAATGACACAAAATCACATATTGGATGCACAAGATTGGTTAAACACCCTAATTGGATTAGAATAAGGCTAAGGAGGACGAAAATGGCCTAAATTTTCAACCAATGACACAAATTGACACAAAATCACATATGGGATGCAAAAGATTGGATTAAAATCCTAATTGGATTAGAATAAGCCTGGGGAGGACGAAAATGACCTAAATGTTCAACCAATGACACAAAATCACATATTGGATGCACAAGATTAGTTAAAAACCCTAATTGGATTAGAATAAGCCTAGGGAGGACGAAAGTGACCTAAATGTTCAACCAATGACACAAAATGACACAAAATCACATATTGGATGCACAAGATTGGTTAAAAACCCTAATTGGATTAGAATAAGCCTAGGGAGGACGAAAATGACCTAAATGTTCAACCAATGACACAAATTGACACAAAATCACATATGGGATGCACAAGATTGGATTAAAATCCTAATTGGATTAGAATAAGCCTGGGGAGGATGAAAATGACCTAAATGTTCAATCAATGACACAAAATCACATATTGGATGCACAAGATTGGTTAAAAACCCTAATTGGATTACAATAAGCCTAGGGATGGCGAAAATGACCTAAATGTGCAACCAATGACACAAAATCACATATTGGATGACCAATATTGGTTAAAAACCCTAATTGGATTAGAATAAGCATAGGGAGGACCAAAATGACCTAAATGTTCAACCAATGACACAAAATCACATGTTGTATGCACAAGATTGGTTAAAAACCCTAATTGGATTAGAATAAGTTTAGCGAGGACGAAAATGACCTAATCGGATTACAATTGACACCAAATCACTGATTATATGCACAAGATTGGTTAAAAACCCTAATTGGATTAGAATAAGCCTAGGGAGGACGAAAATGACCTAAATGTGCAACCTATGACACAAAATCACATATTCGATACACAAGATTGGTGAAAAACCCTAATTGGATTAGAAAAAGCCTAGGGAGGACGAAAATGACCTAAATGTTCAACCAATGATACAAAATGACACAAAATCACATATTGGATGCACAAGATTGGTTAAAAACCCTAATTGGATTAGAATAAGCCTAGGGAGGACGAAAATGACCTAAATGCGCAATCAATGACACAAAATCACATATTGGATGCACAAGATTGGTTAAAAACCCTAATTGGATTAGAATAAGCCTAGGGAGGACGAAAATGACCTAAATGTGGAACCAATGACAAAAAATCACATATTGAATGCACAAGATTGGTTAAAAACCCTACTTGGATTAGAATAAGTCTAGGGAGGACCAAGATGACCTACATGTTCAACCAATGACACAAAGTCACATATTGGATGCACAAGATTGGTTAAAAACCCTAATTGGATTAGAATAAGTCTATCGAGAACGAAAATGAACTTATTGGATTACCAATGACAGAAAATCACTTATTATATGCACAAGATTGGTTAAAGACCCTAATTGGATTAGAATAAGCCTAGGGAGGACGAAAATGACCTAAATGTGCAACCAATGACACAAAATCACATATTGGATGCACAAGATTGGTTAAAAACCCTAATTGGATTAGAATAAGCCTAGGGAGCAAGAAAATGACCTAAATGTTCAACCAATGACACAAAATGACACAAAATCACATATTGGATGCACAAGATTGGTTAAAAACCCTAATTGGATTAGAAAAGCCTAGGGAGGAAGAAAATGACCTAAATGTTCAACCAATGACACAAAATGACACAAAATCACATATTGGATGCACAAGATTGGGTAAAAACCGTAATTGGATTAGAAGAAGCCTAGGGAGGACGAAAATGACCTAAATGTTCAACCAATGACACAAAATGACACAAAATCACATATTGGATGCACAAGATTGGTTAAAAACCCTAATTGGATTAGAATAAGCCTAGGCAGGACAAAAATGACCTAAATGTGCAACCAATGACACAAAATCACATATTGGATGCACAAGATTGGTTAAAAACCCTAATTGGATTAGAATAAGCCTAAGGAAGACGAAAATGACCTAAATGTGCAATCAATGACACAAAATCACATGTTGGATGCACAAGATTGGTTAAAAACCCTAATTGGATTAGAATAAGCCTAGGGAGGACGAAAGTGACCTAAATGTTCAACCAATGACACAAAATGACAAAAAATCACATATTGGATGCACAAGATTGGTTAAAACCCTAATTGGATTAGAATAAGCCTAGGGAGGACGAAAATGACCTAAATGTTCAACCAATGACACAAATTGACACAAAATCACATATGGGATGCACAAGATTGGATTAAAATCCTAATTGGATTAGAATAAGCCTGGGGAGGACGGAAATGAGCTAAATGTTCAACCAATGACACAAAATCACATATTGGATGCACAAGATTGGTTAAAAACCCTAATTGGATTAGAATAAGCCTAGGGAGGACAAAAATGACCTAAATGTGCAACCAATGACACAAAATCACATATTGGATGCACAAGATTGGTTAAAAACCCTAATTGGATTAGAATAAGCCTAGGGAGGAGTAAAATGACCTAAATGTGCAACCAGTGACACAAAATTACATATTCGATGCACAAGATTGGTGAAAAACCTTAATTGGATTAGAATAAGCCTAGGGAGGACGAAAATGACCTAAATGTTCAACCAATTACACAAAATGACACAAAATCACATATTGGATGCACAAGATTGGTTAAAAACCCTAATTGGATTAGAATAAGCCTAGGGAGAAAGAAAATGACCTAAATGTTCAACCAATGACACAAAATCACACAAAATCACATATTGGATGCACAAGATTGGTTAAAAACCCTAATTGGATTATAATAAGCCTAGGGAGGACAAAAATGACCTAAATGTGCAACCAATGACACAAAATCACATATTGGACGCATAAGATTGGTTAAAAACCCTAATTGGATTAGAATAAGCCTAGGGAGGACAAAAATGACCTAAATGTGCAACGAATGACACAAAATCACATATTGGATGCACAAGATTGGTTAAAAACCCTAATTGGATTAGAATAAGCCTAGGGAGGACAAAAATGACCTAAATGTGCAACCAATGACACAAAATCACATATTGGATGCACAAGATTGGTTAAAAACCCCAATTGGATTAGAATAAGCCTAGCAAGGACGAAAATGACCTAATTGGATTACCAATGACATAAAATCACTTATTTTATGCACAAGATTGGTTAAAAACCCTAATTGGATTAGAATAAGCCTAGGGAGGATAAAAATGACCTAAATGTGCAACCAATGACACAAAATCACATATTGGATGCACAAGATTGGTTAAAAACCCTAATTGGATTAGAATAAGCCTAGGGAGGACGAAAATGACCTAAATGTTCAACCAATGACACAAAATCGCATATGGGATGCACAACATTGGATTAAAATCCTAATTGGATTAGAATAAGCCTGGGGACGACGAAAATGACCTAAATGTTCAACCAATGACACAAAATCACATATTGGATGCACAAGATTGGTTAAAAACCCTAATTGGATTAGAATAAGCCTAGGGAGGACAAAAATGACCTAAATGTGCAACCAATGACACAAAATCACATATTGGATGCACAAGATTAGTTAAAAACCCTAATTAGATTAGAATAAGCCTAGGGAGGACGAAAATGACCTAAATGTTCAACCAATGACACAAAATGACACAAAATCACATATTGGATGCACAAGATTGGTTAAAAACCCTAATTGGATTAGAATAAGCCTAGGGAGGACGAAAATGACCAAAATGTTCAACTGATGACACAAAATCACATATTGGATGCACAAGATTGGTTAAAAACCCTAATTGGATTAGAATAAGCCTAGGGAGGACGAAAATGACCTAAATGTTCAACCAATGACACAAAATGACACAAAATCACATATTGGATGCACAAGATTGGTTAAAAACCCTAATTGGATTAGAATAAGCCTAGGGAGGACGAAAATGACCTAAATGTTCAACCAATGACACAAAATGACATATTGGATGCACAAGATTGGTTAAAAACCCTAATTGGATTAGAATAAGCCTAGGGAGGACAAAAATGACCTAAATGTGCAACCAATGACACAAAATCACATATTGGATGCACAAGATTGGTTAAAAACCCTAATTGGATTAGAATAAGCCTAGGGAGGACGAAAATGACCTAAATGTTCAACCAATGACACAAAATCGCATATGGGATGCACAACATTGGATTAAAATCCTAATTGGATTAGAATAAGCCTGGGGACGACGAAAATGAACTTATTGGATTACCAATGACAGAAAATCACTTATTTTATGCACAAGATTGGTTAAAAACCCTAATTGGATTAGAATAAGCCTAGGGAGGACAAAAATGACCTAAATGTGCAACCAATGACACAAAATCACATATTGGATGCACAAGATTGGTTAAAAACCCTAATTGGATTAGAATAAGCCTAGGGAGGACGAAAATGACCAAAATGTTCAACCAATGAAACAAATTGACACAAAATCACATATGGGATGCACAAGATTGGATAAAAATCCTAATTGGATTAGAATAAGCCTGGGGAGGACGAAATTTGCCTAAATGTTAAACCAATGACACAAAATCACATATTGCATGCACAAGATTGGTTAAAAACCCTAATTGGATTAGAATAAGCCTAGGGAGGACGAAAATGACCTAAATGTGCAACCAATGACACAAAATCACATATTGGATGCACAAGATTGGTTAAAAACCCTAATTGGATTAGAATAAGCCTAGCGAGGACGAAAATCACCTAATTGGATTACCGATGACAGAAAATCACTTATTATATGCACAAGATTGGTTAAAAACCCAAATTGGATTAGAATAAGCCTAGGGAGGATGAAAATGACCTAAATGTTCAACCAATGACACAAAATCAAATATTGGATGCACAAGATTGGTTAAAAACCCTAATTGGATTAGAATAAGCCTAGGAGGACGAAAATTACCTAAATGTGCAACCAATGATACTAAATCACATAACGAAAATGACCTAAATGTGCAACCAATTACACAAAATCACATATTGGATGCACAAGATTGGTTAAAAACCCTAATTGGATTAGAATAAGCCTAGGGACGACGAAAATGACCTAAATGTGCAACCAATTACACAAAATCATATATTGGATGCACAAGATTGGTTAAAAACCCTAATTGGATTAGAATAAGCCTAGGGAGGACAAAAATGACCTAAATGTGCAACCAATGACACAAAATCACATATTGGATGCACAAGATTGGTTAAAAACCCTAATTGGATTAGAATAAGCCTAGGGAGGACAAAAATGACCTAAATGTGCAACCAATGACACAAAATCACATATTGGATGCACAAGATTGGTGAAAAACCCTAATTGGATTAGAATAAGTCTAGGGAGGACCAAAACGACCTAAATGTTCCACCAATGACACAAAGTCACATATTGGATGCACAAGATTGGTTAAAAACCCTAATTGGATTAGAATAAGTCTAGCGAGGACGAAAATGAACTTATTGGATTACCAATGACAGAAAATCACTTATTTTATGCACAAGATTGGTTAAAAACCCTAATTGGATTAGAATAAGCCTAGGGAGGACAAAAATGACCTAAATGTGCAACCAATGACACAAAATCACATATTGGATGCACAAGATTGGTTAAAAACCCTAATTGGATTAGAATAAGCCTAGGGAGGACAAAAATGACCTAAATGTGCAACCAATGACACAAAATCACATATTGGATGCATAAGATTGGTTAAAAACCCCAATTGGATTAGAATAAGCCTAGCGAGGACGAAAATGACCTAATTGGATTACCAATGACATAAAATCACTTATTATATGCACAAGATTGGTTAAAAACCCTAATTGGATTAGAATAAGCCTAGGGAGGACGAAAATGACCTAAATGTGCAACCAATGAAACAAAATCACATATTGGATGCACAAGATTGGTTAAAAACCCTAATTGGATTAGAATAAGCCTAGGGAGGACGAAAATGACCTAAATGTTCAACCAATGACACAAATTGACACAAAATCACATATGGGATGCACAAGATTGGATTAAAATCCTAATTGGATTAGAATAAGCCTGGGGAGGATGAAAATGACCTAAATGTTCAATCAATGACACAAAATCACATATTGGATGCACAAGATTGGTTAAAAACCCTAATTGGATTACAATAAGCCTAGGGATGGCGAAAATGACCTAAATGTGCAACCAATGACACAAAATCACATATTGGATGACCAATATTGGTTAAAAACCCTAATTGGATTAGAATAAGCATAGGGAGGACCAAAATGACCTAAATGTTCAACCAATGACACAAAATCACATATTGTATGCACAAGATTGGTTAAAAACCCTAATTGGATTAGAATAAGTTTAGCGAGGACGAAAATGACCTAAATGTGCAACCTATGACACAAAATCACATATTCGATGCACAAGATTGGTGAAAAACCCTAATTGGATTAGAAAAAGCCTAGGGAGGACGAAAATGACCTAAATGTTCAACCAATGATACAAAATGACACAAAATCACATATTGGATGCACAAGATTGGTTAAAAACCCTAATTGGATTAGAATAATCCTAGCGAGGACGAGAATGACCTAATTGGATTACCAATAACACAAAATCACTTATTATATGCACAAGTTTGGTTAAAAACCTTAATTGGATTAGAATAAGCCTAGGGAAGACGAAAATGACCTAAACGTGCAACCAATGACACAAAATCACATATTGGATGCACAAGATTGGTTAAAAACCCTAATTGGATTAGAATAAGCCTAGGGAGGACGAAAATGACCTAAATGTTTAACCAATTACACAAATTGACACAAAATCACACATTGGATGCACAAGATTGGTTAAAAACCCTAATTGGATTAGAATAAGCCTAGGCAAGACAAAAATGACCTAAATGTGCAACCAATGACACAAAATCACATATTGGATGCACAAGATTGGTTAAAAACCCTAATTGGATTAGAATAAGCCTAGGGAAGACGAAAATGACCTAAATATGCAATCAATGACACAAAATCACATATTGGATGCACAAGATTGGTTAAAAACCCTAATTGGATTAGAATAAGCCTAGGGAGGACGAAAGTGACCTAAATGTTCAACCAATGACACAAAATGACACAAAATCACATATTGGATGCACAAGATTGGTTAAACACCCTAATTGGATTAGAATAAGGCTAGGGAGGACGAAAATGGCCTAAATTTTCAACCAATGACACAAATTGACACAAAATCACATATGGGATGCAAAAGATTGGATTAAAATCCTAATTGGATTAGAATAAGCCTGGGGAGGACGAAAATGACCTAAATGTTCAACCAATGACACAAAATCACATATTGGATGCACAAGATTGGTTAAAAACCCTAATTGGATTAGAATAAGCCTAGGGAGGACAAAAATGACCTAAATGTGCAATCAATGACACAAAATCACATATTGGATGCACAAGATTGGTTAAAAACCCTAATTGGATTTGAATAAGCCTAGGGAGGACGAAAATGACCTAAATGTGCAATCAATGACACAAAATCACATATTGGATGCACAAGATTGGTTAAAAACCCTAATTGGATTAGAATAAGCCTAGGGAGGACAAAAATGACCTAAATGTGGAACCAATGACAAAAAAACACATATTGGATGCACAAGATTGGTTAAAAACCCTAATTGGATTAGAATAAGTCTATCGAGAACGAAAATGAACTTATTGGATTACCAATGACAGAAAATCACTTAATATATGCACAAGATTGGTTAAAGACCCTAATTGGATTAGAATAAGCCTAGGGAGGACGAAAATGACCTAAATGTGCAACCAATGACACAAAATCACATATTGGATGCACAAGATTGGTTAAAAACCCTAATTGGATTAGAATAAGCCTAGGGAGGACGAAAATGACCTAAATGTTCAACCAATGACACAAATTGACACAAAATCGCATATGGGATGCACAACATTGGATTAAAATCCTAATTGGATTAGAATAAGCCTAGGGAGGACGAAAATGACCTAAATGTTCAACCAATGACACAAAATCACATATTGGATGCACAAGATTGGTTAAAAACCCTAATTGGATTAGAATAAGCCTAGAGAGGACGAAAATGACCTAATTGGATTACCAATGACACAAAATCACTTATTATATGCACAAGATTGGTTAAAAACCCTAATTGGATTAGAATAAGCCTAGGGAGGACGAAAATGACTTAAATGTGCAACCAATGACACAAAATCACATATTGGATGCACAAGATTGGTTAAAAACCCTAATTGGATTAGAATAAGTTAAGCGAGGACGAAAATGACCTAATCGGAATACAAGTGACACAAAATCACATATTGGATGCACAAGATTGGTTAAAAACCCTAATTGGATTAGAATAAGCCTAGGGAGGACCAAAAGGACCTAAATGTTCAACCAATGACACAAAGTCACATATTGGATGCACAAGATTGGTTAAAAACCCTAATTGGATTAGAATAAGTCTAGCGAGGAAGAAAATGAACTTATTGGATTACCAATGACAAAAAATCACTTATTATATGCACAAGATTGGTTAAAAACCCTAATTGGATTAGAATAAGCCTAGGGAGGACGAAAATGACCTAAATGTGCAACCAATGACACAAAATCACATATTGGATGCACAAGATTGGTTAAAAACCCTAATTGGATTAGAATAAGCCTAAGGAGGACCAAAATGACCTAAATGTACAACCAATGACACAAAGTCACATATTGGATACACAAGATTAGTTAAAAACCCTAATTGGATTAGAATAAGTCTAGCGAGGACGAAAATGAACTTATTGGTTTACCAATGACAAAAAATCACTTATTATATGCACAAGATTGGTTAAAAACCCTAATTGGATTAGAATAAGCCTAGGGAGGACGAAAATGACCTAAGTGTGCAACCAATGACACAAAATCACATATTGGAAGCATAAGATTGGCTAAAAACCATAATTGGATTAAAATAAGCCTAGGGAGGACGAAAATGACCTAAATGTTCAACCAATGAAACAAAATGACACAAAATCACATATTGGATGCACAAGATTGGTTAAAAACCCTAATTGGATTAGAATAAGCCTAGGGAGGACGAAAATGACCTAATTGGATTACCAATGACAAAAAATCACTTATTATATGCACAAGATTGGTTAAAAACCCTAATTGGATTAGAATAAGCCTAGGGAGGACGAAAATGACCTAAATGTGCAACCAATGACACAAAATCACATATTGGATGCACAAGATTGGTTAAAAACCCTAATTGGATTAGAATAAGCCTAGGGAGGACGAAAATGACCTAAATGTGCAACCAATGACACAAAATCACATATTGGATGCACAAGATTGGTTAAAAACCCCAATTGGATTAGAATAAGTCTAGCGAGGACGAAAATGAACTTATTGGATTACCAATGACACAAAATCACATATTGGATGCACATGATTGGTTAAAAACCCTAATTGGATTAGAATAAGTTTAGCGAGGACGAAAATGACCTAATTAGATTACAAATGACACAAAATCACTTATTATAAGAACAAGATTGGTTAACAACCTTAATTGGATTAGAATAAGCCTAGGGAGGACCTAAATGACCTAAATGTTCAACCAATGACACAAAGTCACATATTGGATGCACAAGATTGGTTAAAAACCCTAATTGGATTAGAATAGGTCTAGCGAGAACGAAAATGAACTTATTGGTTTACCAACGACAAAAAATCACTTATTATATGCCCAAGGTTGGTTAAAAACCCTAATTGGATTAGAATAAGCCTAGGGAGGACGAAAATGACCTAAATGTGCAACCAATGACACAAAATCACATATTGGATGCACAAGATTGGTTAAAAACCCTAATTGGATTAGAATAAGCCTAGGGAGCAAGAAAATGACCTAAATGTTCAACCAATGACACAAAATGACACAAAATCACATATTGGATGCACAAGATTGGTTAAAAACCCTAATTGGATTAGAAAAGCCTAGGGAGGAAGAAAATGACCTAAATGTTCAACCAATGACACAAAATGACACAAAATCACATATTGGATGCACAAGATTGGGTAAAAACCATAATTGGATTAGAAGAAGCCTAGGGAGGACGAAAATGACCTAAATGTTCAACCAATGACACAAAATGACACAAAATCACATATTGGATGCACAAGATTGGTTAAAAACCCTAATTGGATTAGAATAAGCCTAGGCAGGACAAAAATGACCTAAATGTGCAACCAATGACACAAAATCACATATTGGATGCACAAGATTGGTTAAAAACCCTAATTGGATTAGAATAAGCCTAAGGAAGACGAAAATGACCTAAATGTGCAATCAATGACACAAAATCACATGTTGGATGCACAAGATTGGTTAAAAACCCTAATTGGATTAGAATAAGCCTAGGGAGGACGAAAGTGACCTAAATGTTCAACCAATGACACAAAATGACAAAAAATCACATATTGGATGCACAAGATTGGTTAAAACCCTAATTGGATTAGAATAAGCCTAGGGAGGACGAAAATGACCTAAATGTTCAACCAATGACACAAAATCACATATTGGATGCACAAGATTGGCTAAAAACCCTAATTGGATTATAATAAGCCTAGGGAGGACGAAAATGACCTAAATGTTCAACCAATGACACAAAATCACATATTGGATGCACAAGATTGGTTAAAAACCCTAATTGGATTAGAATAAGCCTAGCGAGGACGAAAATGACCTAATTTGATTACCAATAACCCAAAATCACTTATTATATTCACAAGATTGGTTAAAAACCCTAATTGGATTAGAATAAGCCTAGGGAGGACGAAAATGACCTAAATGTGCAACCAATGACACAAAATCACATATTGGATGCACAAGATTGGTTAAAAACCCTAATTGGATTAGAATAAGCCTAGGGGTGACGAAAATGACCTAAATGTTCAACCAATGACACAAATTGACACAAAATCACATATTGGATGCACAAGATTGGATAAAAATCCTTATTGGATTAGAATAAGCCTGGGGAGAACGAAAATGACCTAAATGTTCAACCAATGACACAAAATCACATATTGGATGCACAAGATTGGTTAAAAACCCTAATTGGATTAGAATAAGTCTAGGGAGGACGAAAATGACCTAAATGTGCAACCAATGACACAAAATCACATATTGGATGCACAAGATTGGTTAAAAACCCTAATTGGATTAGAATAAGCCTAGGGAGGACGAAAATGACCTAAATGTTCAACCAATAAAAAAAAATGACACAAAATCACATATTGGATGCAAAATATTGGTTAAAAACCCTAATTGGATTAGAATAAGCCTAGGGAGGACGAAAATGACCTAAATGTTCAACCAATGACAAAAAATGACACAAAATCACATATTGGATGCAAAAGATTGGTTAAAAACCCTAATTGGATTAGAATAAGCCTAGGGAGGACGAAAATGACCTAAATGTGCAACCAATGACACAAAATCACATATTGGATGCACAAGATTGGTTAAAAACCCTAATTGGATTAGAATAAGCCTAGCGATGACGAAAATGACCTAAATGTTCAACCAATGACACAAAGTCACATATTGGATTTACAAGATTGGTTAAAAACCCTAATTGGATTAGAATAAGTATAGCGAGGAAGAAAATGAACTTATTGGATTACCAATGACAAAAAATCACTTATTATATGCACAAGATTGGTTAAAAACCCTAATTGGATTAGAATAAGCCTAGGGAGGACGAAAATGACCTAAATGTGCAACCAATGACACAAAATCACATATTGGATGCACAAGATTGGTTAAAAACCCTAATTGGATTAGAATAAGCCTAGGGAAGACGAAAATGACATAAATGTTCAACCAATAACTCAAAATGACACAAAATCACATATTGGATGCATAAGATTGGTTAAAAATTCTAATTGGATTAGAATAAGCCTAGCGAGGACGACAATGACCTAATTGGATTACCAATGACATACAATCACTTATTATATGCACAAGATTGGTTAAAAACCCTAATTGGATTAGAATAAGCCTAGGGAGGATGAAAATGACTTAAATGTGCAACCAATGACACAAAATCACATATTGGATGCCCAAGATTGGTTAAAAACCCTAATTGGATTAGAATAAGCCTAGGGAGGACAAAAATGACCTAAATGTGCAACCAATGACACAAAATCACATATTGGATGCACAAGATTGGTTAAAAACCCTAATTGGATTAGAATAAGCCTAGGGAGGACGAAAATGACCTAAATGTTCAACAAATGACACAAAATCACATATTGGATGCACAAGATTGGTTAAAAACCCTAATTGGATTAGAATAAGCCTAGGGAGGACGAAAGTGACCTAAATGTTCAACCAATGACACAAAATGACACAAAATCACATATTGGATGCACAAGATTGGTTAAAAACCCTAATTGGATTAGAATAAGCCTAGGGAGGACGAAAATGACCTAAATGTTCAACCAATGACACAAATTGACACAAAATCACATATTGGATGCACAAGATTTGTTAAAAACCCTAATTGGATTAGAATAAGCCTAGGAGGACGAAAATGACCTAAAAGTTCAACAAATGACACAAAATGACACAAAATCACATATTAGATGCACAAGATTGGTTAAAAACCCTAATTGGATTAGAATAAGCCTAGGGAGGACGAAAATGACCTAAATGTTCAACCAATGACACAAAATGACACAAAATCACATATTGGATGCACAAGATTGGTTAAAAACCCTAATTGGATTAGAATAAGCCTAGGGAGGACCAAAATTACCTAAACGTTCAACCAATGACACAAAATGACACAAAATCACATATTTGATGCACAAGATTGGTTAAAAACCCTAATTGGATTAGAATAAGCCTAGGGAGGACGAAAATGACCTAAATGTTCAACCAATGACACAAAATGACATATTGGATGCACAAGATTGGTTAAAAACCCTAATTGGATTAGAATAAGCCTAGGGAGGACAAAAATGACCTAAATGTGCAACCAATGACACAAAATCACATATTGGATGCACAAGATTGGTTAAAAACCCTAATTGGATTAGAATAAGCCTAGGGAGGACGAAAATGACCTAAATGTTCAACCAATGACACAAAATCGCATATGGGATGCACAACATTGGATTAAAATCCTAATTGGATTAGAATAAGCCTGGGGACGACGAAAATGAACTTATTGGATTACCAATGACAGAAAATCACTTATTTTATGCACAAGATTGGTTAAAAACCCTAATTGGATTAGAATAAGCCTAGGGAGGACAAAAATGACCTAAATGTGCAACCAATGACACAAAATCACATATTGGATGCACAAGATTGGTTAAAAACCCTAATTGGATTAGAATAAGCCTAGGGAGGACGAAAATGACCAAAATGTTCAACCAATGAAACAAATTGACACAAAATCACATATGGGATGCACAAGATTGGATAAAAATCCTAATTGGATTAGAATAAGCCTGGGGAGGACGAAATTTGCCTAAATGTTAAACCAATGACACAAAATCACATATTGCATGCACAAGATTGGTTAAAAACCCTAATTGGATTAGAATAAGCCTAGGGAGGACGAAAATGACCTAAATGTGCAACCAATGACACAAAATCACATATTGGATGCACAAGATTGGTTAAAAACCCTAATTGGATTAGAATAAGCATAGGGAGGACGAAAATGACCTAAATGTGCAACCAATGACACAAAATCACTTATTATATGCACAAGATTGGTTAAAAACCCTAATTGGATTAGAATAAGCCTAGGGAGGACGAAAATGACCTAAATGTGCAACCAATGACACAAAATCACATATTGGATGCACAAGATTGGTTAAAAACCCTAATTGGATTAGAATAAGCCTAGGGAGGACGAAAATGACCTAATCGGATTACCAATGACAAAAAATCACTTATTATATGCACAAGATTGGTTAAAAACCCTAATTGGATTAGAATAAGCCTAGGGAGGACGAAAATGACCTAAATGTGCAACCAATGACACAAAATCACATATTGGATGCATAAGATTGGTTAAAAACCCTAAATGGATTAGAATAAGCCTAGGGAGGACGAAAATGACCTAAATGTTCAACCAATGACACAAAATGACACAAAATCACATATTGGATGCACAAGATTGGTTAAAAACCCTAATTGGATTAGAATAAGCCTAACGAGGACGAAAATGACATAATTGGATTACCAATGACACAAAATCAGTTATTATATGCACAAGATTGGTTAAAAACCCTAATTGGATTAGAATAAGCATAGGGAGGACGAAAATGACCTAAATGTGAAACCAATGACACAAAATCACATATTGGATGCACAAGATTGGTTAAAAACCCTAATTGGATTAGAATAAGCCTAGGGAGGACGAAAATGGCCTAAATGTTCAACCAATGACACAAATTGACACAAAATCACATATGGGATGCACAAGATTGGACAAAAATCCTAATTGGATTAGAATAAGCCTAGGGAGGACGAAATTTGCCTAAATGTTCAACCAATGACACAAAATCACATATTGGATGCACAAGATTGGTTAAAAACCCTAATTGGATTAGAATAAGCCTAGGGAGGACAAAAATGACCTAAATGTGCAACCAATGACACAAAATCACATATTGGATGCACAAGATTGGTTAAAAACCCAAATTGGATTAGAATAAGCCTAGGGAGGAAGAAAATGACTTAAATGTTCAACCAATGACACAAAATGACACAAAATCACATATTGGATGCATAAGATTGGTTAAAAACCCTAATTGGATTAGAATAAGCCTAACGAGGACGAAAATGACATAATTGGATTACCAATGACACAAAATCAGTTATTATATGCACAAGATTGGTTAAAAACCCTAATTGGATTAGAATAAGCATAGGGAGGACGAAAATGACCTAAATGTGAAACCAATGACACAAAATCACATATTGGATGCACAAGATTGGTTAAAAACCCTAATTGGATTAGAATAAGCCTAGGGAGGACAAAAATGACCTAAATGTGCAACCAATGACACAAAATCACATATTGGATGCACAAGATTGGTTAAAAACCCAAATTGGATTAGAATAAGCCTAGGGAGGACGAAAATGACCTAAATGTTCAACCAATGACACAAATTGACACAAAATCACATATGGGATGCACAAGATTGGATTAAAATCCTAATTGGATTAGAATAAGCCTGGGGAGGACGGAAATGAGCTAAATGTTCAACCAATGACACAAAATCACATATTGGATGCACAAGATTGGTTAAAAACCCTAATTGGATTAGAATAAGCCTAGGGAGGACAAAAATGACCTAAATGTGCAACCAATGACACAAAATCACATATTGGATGCACAAGATTGGTTAAAAACCCTAATTAGATTAGAATAAGCCTAGGGAGGACAAAAATGACCTAAATGTGACAACCAATGACACAAAATCACATATTGGATGCACAAGATTGGTTAAAAACCCTAATTGGATTAGAATAAGCCTAGGGAGGACGAAAATGACCTAAATGTGCAACCAATGACACAAAATCACATATTGGATGCACAAGATTGGTTAAAAACCCTAATTGGATTACAATAAGCCTAGGGATGACGAAAATGACCTAAATGTGCAACCAATGACACAAAATCACATATTGGATGCACAAGATTGGTTAAAAACCCTAATTGGATTAGAATAAGCATAGGGACGACCAAAATGACCTAAATGTTCAACCAATGACACAATATCAAATATTGGATGCACAAGATTGATTAAAAACCCTAATTGGATTAGAATAAGTTTAGCGAGGACGAAAATGACCAAAATGTTCAACCAATGACACAAAATGACACAAAATCTCATATTGGATGCACAAGATTGGTTAAAAACCCTAATTGGATTAGAATAAGCCTAGTGAGGACGAAAATGACCTAATTGAATTACCAATGACACAAAATCACTTACTATATGCACAAGATTGGTTAAAAACCCTAATTGGATTAGAATAAGCCTAGGGAGGACGAAAATGACCTAAATGTTCAACTAATGACAAAAAATGACACAAAATCACATATTGGATGCATAAGATTGGTTAAAAACCCTAATTGGATTAGAATAAGCCTAACTAGGACGAAAATGACATAATTGGATTACCAATGACACAAAATCAGTTATTATATGCACAAGATTGGTTAAAAACCCTAATTGGATTAGAATAAGCCTAAGGAGGACGAAAATGACCTAAATGTGGAACCAATGACACAAAATCACATTTTGGATGCACAAGATTGGTTAAAAACCCTAATTGGATTAGAATAAGCCTAGGGAGGACGAAAATGACCTAAATGTTCAACCAATGACACAAATTGACACAAAATCACATATGGGATGCACAAGATTGGATAAAAATCCTAATTGGATTAGAATAAGCCTGGGGAGGACGAAATTTGCCTAAATGTTCAACCAATGACACAAAATCACATATTGGATGCACAAGATTGGTTAAAAACCCTAATTGGATTAGAATAAGCCTAGGGAGGATGAAAATGACCTAAACGTGCAACCAATGACACAAAATCACATATTGGATGCACAAGATTGGTCAAAAACCCTAATTGGATTAGAATAAATATAGGGAGGACCAAAATGACCTAGATGTTCAATCAATGACACAAAGTCACATATTGGATGCACAAGATTGGTTAAAAACCCTAATTGGATTAGAATAAGTCTAGCGAGGACGAAAATGAACTTATTGGTTTACCAATGACACAAAATCACTTATTATATGCACAAGATTGGATAAAGACCCTAATTGGATTAGAATAAACCTAGGGAGGACGAAAATGACATAAATGTGCAACCAATGACACAAAATCACATTTTGAATTCACAAGATTGGTTAAAAACCCTAATTGGATTAGAATAAGCCTAGGGAGGACGAAAATGACCTAAATGTGCAACCAATGACACAAAATCACATATTGGATGCACAAGATTGGTTAAAAACCCTAATTGGATTAGAATAAGCCTAGGGAGGACGAAAATGACCTAAATGTTCAACCAATGACACAAATTGACACAAAATCACATATGGGATGCACAAGATTGGATTAAAATCCTAATTGGATTAGAATAAGCCTGGGGAGGACGGAAATGACCTAAATGTTCAACCAATGACACAAAATCACATATTGGATGCACAAGATTGGTTAAAAACCCTAATTGGATTAGAATAAGCCTAGGGAGGACAAAAATGACCTAAATGTGCAACCAATGACACAAAATCACATATTGGATGCACAAGATTGGTTAAAAACCCTAATTGGATTAGAATAAGCCTAGGGAGGACGAAAATGACCTAAATGTGCAATCAATGACACAAAATCACATATTGGATGCACAAGATTGGTTAAAAACCCTAATTGGATTAGAATAAGCCTAGGGAGGACGAAAGTTTCCTAAATGTTCAACCAATGACACAAAATGACACAAAATCACATATTGGATGCACAAGATTGGTTAAAAACCCTAATTGGATTATAATAACCCTAGGGAGGACGAAAATGACCTAAATGTTCAACCAATGACACAAATTGACACAAAATCACATATGGGATGCACAAGATTGGATTAAAATCCTAATTGGATTAGAATAATCCTTGGGAGGACGAAAATGACCTAAATGTGCAACCAATGACACAAAATCACATATTGGATGCACAAGATTGGTTAAAAACCCTAATTGGATTAGAATAAGCCTAGGGAGGACGAAAATGACCTAAATGTGCAATCAATGACACAAAATCACATAATGGATGCACAAGATAGGTTAAAAACCGTAATTGGATTAGAATAAGCCTAGGGAGGACGAAAATGACCTAAATGTGGAACCAATGACAAAAAATCACATATTGGATGCACCAGATTGGTTAAAAACCCTAATTGGATTAGAATAAGTCTAGGGAGGACCAAGATGACCTAAATGTTCAACAAATGACACAAAGTCACATATTGGATGCACAAGATTGGTTAAAAACCCTAATTGGATTAGAATAAGTCTATCGAGAACGAAAATGAACTTATTGGATTACCAATGAAAGAAAATCACTTATTATATGCACAAGATTGGTTAAAGACCCTAATTGGATTAGAATAAGCCTAGGGAGGACGAAAATGACCTAAATGTGCAACCAATGACACAAAATCACATATTGGATGCACAAGATTGGTTAAAAACCCTAATTGGATTAGAATAAGCCTAGGGAGGACGAAAATGACCTAAATGTTTAACCAATGACACAAATTGACACAAAATCGCATATGGGATGCACAACATTGGATTAAAATCCTAATTGGATTAGAATAAGCCTGGGGAGGACGAAAATGACCTAAATGTTCAACCAACGACACAAAATCACACAAAATCACATATTGGATGCACAAGATTGGTTAAAAACCCTAATTGGATTAGAAAAAGCCTAGGGAGGAAGAAAATGACCTAAGTGTTCAACCAATGACACAAAATGACACAAAATCACATATTGGATGCACAAGATTGGTTAAAAACCCTAATTGGATTAGAAGAAGCCTAGGGAGGACGAAAATGACCTAAATGTTCAACCAATGACACAAAATGACACAAAATCACATATTGGATGCACAAGATTGGTTAAAAACCCTAATTGGATTAGAATAAGCCTAGGCAGGACAAAAATGACCTAAATGTGCAACCAATGACACAAAATCACATATTGGATGCACAAGATTGGTTAAAAACCCTAATTGGATTAGAATAAGCCTAAGGAAGACGAAAATGACCTAAATGTGCAATCAATGACACAAAATCACATGTTGGATGCACAAGATTGGTTAAAAACCCTAATTGGATTAGAATAAGCCTAGGGAGGACGAAAGTGACCTAAATGTTCAACCAATGACACAAAATGACAAAAAATCACATATTGGATGCACAAGATTGGTTAAAACCCTAATTGGATTAGTATAAGCCTAGGGAGGACGAAAATGACCTAAATGTTCAACCAATGACACAAATTGACACAAAATCACATATGGGATGCACAAGATTGGATTAAAATCCTAATTGGATTAGAATAAGCCTGGGGAGGACGGAAATGAGCTAAATGTTCAACCAATGACACAAAATCACATATTGGATGCACAAGATTGGTTAAAAACCCTAATTGGATTAGAATAAGCCTAGGGAGGACAAAAATGACCTAAATGTGCAACCAATGACACAAAATCACATATTGGATGCACAAGATTGGTTAAAAACCCCAATTGGATTAGAATAAGCCTAGCAAGGACGAAAATGACCTAATTGGATTACCAATGACATAAAATCACTTATTTTATGCACAAGATTGGTTAAAAACCCTAATTGGATTAGAATAAGCCTAGGGAGGATAAAAATGACCTAAATGTGCAACCAATGACACAAAATCACATATTGGATGCACAAGATTGGTTAAAAACCCTAATTGGATTAGAATAAGCCTAGGGAGGACAAAAATGACCTAAATGTGCAACCAATGACACAAAATCACATATTGGATGCACAAGATTGGTTAAAAACCCTAATTAGATTAGAATAAGCCTAGGGAGGACTAAAGTGACCTAAATGTGCAACCAATGACACAAAATCACATATTGGATGCATAAGAATGGTTAAAAACCCCAATTGGATTAGAATAAGCCTAGCGAGGACGAAAATGACCTAATTGGATTACCAATGACATAAAATCACTTATTATATGCACAAGATTGGTTAAAAACCCTAATTGGATTAGAATAAGCCTAGGGAGGACAAAAATAACCTAAATGTGCAACCAATGACACAAAATCACATATTGGATGCACAAGATTGGTTAAAAACCCTAATTGGATTAGAATAAGCCTAGGGAGGACAAAAATGACCTAAATGTGCAACCAATGACACAAAATCACATATTGGATGCACAAGATTGGTTAAAAACCCTAATTGGATTAGAATAAGCCTAGGGAGGACGAAAATGACCTAAATGTTCAACCAATGACACAAAATCACATATGGGATGCACAAGATTGGATAAAAATGCTAATTGGATTAGAATAGGCCTGGGGAGGACGAAATTTGCCTAAATGTTCAACCAATGACACAAAATCACATATTGGATGCACAAGATTGGTTAAAAACCCTAATTGGATTAGAATAAGCCTAGGGAGGACGAAAATGACCTAAATGTTCAACCAATGACACAAAATGACACAAAATCACATATTGGATGCACAAGATTGGTTAAAAACCCTAATATGATTAGAATAAGCCTAGGGAGGATGAAAATGACCTAAATGTTCAACCAATGACACAAAATCACATATTGGATGCACAAGATTGGTTAAAAACCCTAATTGGATTAGAATAAGCCTAGGGAGGACGAAAATGACCTAAATGTTCAACCAATGACACAAAATGACACAAAATCACATATTGGATGCACAAGATTGGTTAAAAAGCCTAATTGGATTAGAATAAGCCTAGCGAGGACGAAAATGACCTAATTGGGTTACCAATGAAATAAAATCACTTATTATATCCACAAGATTCTTTAAAATCCGTAATTGGATTAGAATAAGCCTAGGGAGGACGAAAATGACCTAAATGTGCAATCAATGACACAAAATCACATATTGGATGCACAAGATTGGTTAAAAACCCTAATTGGATTAGAATAAGCCTAGGGAGGACGAAAATGACCTAAATGTTCAACCAATGACACAAATTGACACAAAATCACATATGGGATGCACAAGATTGGATTAAAATCCTAATTGGATTAGAATAAGCCTGGGGAGGACGAAAATGACCTAAATGTTCAACCAATGACACAAATTGACACCAAATCACATATGGGATGCACAAGATTGGCTAAAAACTCTAATTGGAATAGGATAAGCCTAGGGAGGACGAAAATGACCTAAATGTGCAACCAATGACACAAAATCACATATTGGATGCACAAGATTGGTTAAAAACCCTAATTGGATTAGAATAATCCTAGGGAGGACGAAAATGACCTAAATGTTCAACCAATGACACAAATTGACACAAAATCGCATATGGGATGCACAACATTGGATTAAAATCCTAATTGGATTAGAAAAAGCCTGGGGAGGACGAAAATGATCTAAATGTTCAACCAATGACACCAAATCACATATTGGATGCACAAGATTGGTTAAAAACCCTAATTGGATTAGAATAAGCCTAGGGAGGACGAAAATGACCTAAATGTGCAATCAATGACACAAAATCACATATTGGATGCACAAGATTGGTTAAAAACCCTAATTGGATTAGAATAAGCCTAGGGAGGACGAAAATGACCTAAATGTGGAACCAATGACCAAAAATCACATATTGGATGCACCAGATTGGTTAAAAACCCTAATTGGATTAGAATAAGTCTAGGGAGGACCAAGATGACCTAAATGTTCAACAAATGACACAAAGTCACATATTGGATGCACAAGATTGGTTAAAAACCCTAATTGGATTAGAATAAGTCTATCGAGAACGAAAATGAACTTATTGGATTACCAATGAAAGAAAATCACTTATTATATGCACAAGATTGGTTAAAGACCCTAATTGGATTAGAATAAGCCTAGGGAGGACGAAAATGACCTAAATGTGCAACCAATGACACAAAATCACATATTGGATGCACAAGATTGGTTAAAAACCCTAATTGGATTAGAATAAGCCTAGGGAGGACGAAAATGACCTAAATGTTTAACCAATGACACAAATTGACACAAAATCGCATATGGGATGCACAACATTGGATTAAAATCCTAATTGGATTAGAATAAGCCTGGGGAGGACGAAAATGACCTAAATGTTCAACCAACGACACAAAATCACACAAAATCACATATTGGATGCACAAGATTGGTTAAAAACCCTAATTGGATTAGAAAAAGCCTAGGGAGGAAGAAAATGACCTAAGTGTTCAACCAATGACACAAAATGACACAAAATCACATATTGGATGCACAAGATTGGTTAAAAACCCTAATTGGATTAGAAGAAGCCTAGGGAGGACGAAAATGACCTAAATGTTCAACCAATGACACAAAATGACACAAAATCACATATTGGATGCAAAAGATTGGCTAAAAACCCTAATTGGATTAGAATAAGCCTAGGGAGGACGAAAATGACCTAAATGTGCAACCAATGACACAAAATCACATATTGGATGCACAAGATTGGGTAAAAACCCTAATTGGAATAGAATAAGCCTAGGTAGGACGAATATAACCTAAATGTTCAACCAATGACACAAAATCACATACTGAAAGCACAAGATTGGTTAAAAACCCACTTGGATTACAATAAGCCTAGGGAGGACGAAAATGACCTAAATGTGCAACCAATGACACAAAATCACATATCGGATGCACAAGATTGGTTAAAAACCCAAATTGGATTAGAATAAGCATAGGGAGGACCAAAATGACCTAAATGTTCAACCAATGACCATAATCATATATTGGATGCACAAGATTGGTTAAAAACCCTAATTGGATTAGAATAAGCCTAGGGAGGACGAAAATGACCTAAATGTTCAACCAATGACACAAATTGACACAAAATCACATATGGGATGCACAAGATTGGATTAAAAACCTAATTGGATTAGAATAAGCCTGGGGAGGACGAAAATGACCTAAATGTTCAATCAATGACACAAAATCACATATTGGATGCACAAGATTGGTTAAAAACCCTAATTGGATTACAATAAGCCTAGGGAGGACGAAAATGACCTAAATGTGCAACCAATGACACAAAATTACATATTGGATTCACAAGATTGGTTAAAAACCAAAATTGGATTAGAATAAGCATAGGGAGGCCCAAAATGACCTAAATGTTCAACCAATGACCAAAATCATATATTGCATGCACAAGATTGGTTAAAAACCCTAATTGGATTAGAATAAGCCTAGGGAGGACGAGAATGACCTAAATGATCAACCAATGACACAAATTTACACAAAATCACATATGGGATGCACAAGATTGGATTCAAAACCTAATTTGATTAGAATAAGCCTGGGGAGGACGAAAATGACCTAAATGTTCAATCAATGACACAAAATCACATATTGGATACACAAGATTGGTTAAAAACCCTAATTGGATTACAATAAGCCTAGGGATGGCGAAAATGACCTAAATGTGCAACCAATGACACAAAATCACATATTGGATGCACAAGATTGGTTAAAAACCCTAATTGGATTAGAATAAGCATAGGGAGAACCAAAATGACCTAAATGTTCAACCAATGACACAAAATCACATATTGTATGCACAAGATTGGTTAAAAACCCTAATTGGATTAGAATACGTTTAGCGAGGACGAAAATGACCTAATCGGATTACAAATGACACAAAATCACTTATTATATGCACAAGATTGGTTAAAAACCCTAATTGGATTAGAATAAGCCTAGGGAGCACGAAAATGACCTAAATGTGCAACCTATGACACAAAATCACATATTCGATGCACTAGATTGGTGAAAAACCCTAATTGGATTAGAATAAGCCTAGGGAGGACAAAAATGACCTAATTGGATTACCAATAACACAAAATCACTTATTATATGCACAAGTTTGGTTAAAAACCCTAATTGGATTAGAATAAGCCTAGGGAAGATGAAAATGATCTAAACGTGCAACCAATGACACAAAATCACATATTGGATGCACAAGATTGGTTAAAAACCCTAATTGGATTAGAATAAGCCTAGGGGGGACGAAAATGACCTAAATGTTCAACCAATGACACAAATTGACACAAAATCACATATGGGATGCACAAGATTGGATTAAAATCCTAATTGGATTAGAATAAGCCTGGGGAGGACGAAAATGACCTAAATGTTCAACCAATGACACAAATTGACACCAAATCACATATGGGATGCACAAGATTGGCTAAAAACTCTAATTGGAATAGGATAAGCCTAGGGAGGACGAAAATGACCTAAATGTGCAACCAATGACACAAAATCACATATTGGATGCACAAGATTGGTTAAAAACCCTAATTGGATTAGAATAATCCTAGGGAGGACGAAAATGACCTAAATGTTCAACCAATGACACAAATTGACACAAAATCGCATATGGGATGCACAACATTGGATTAAAATCCTAATTGGATTAGAAAAAGCCTGGGGAGGACGAAAATGATCTAAATGTTCAACCAATGACACCAAATCACATATTGGATGCACAAGATTGGTTAAAAACCCTAATTGGATTAGAATAAGCCTAGGGAGGACGAAAATGACCTAAATGTGCAATCAATGACACAAAATCACATATTGGATGCACAAGATTGGTTAAAAACCCTAATTGGATTAGAATAAGCCTAGGGAGGACGAAAGTGACCTAAATGTTCAACCAATGACACAAAATGACACAAAATCACATATTGGATGCACAAGATTGGTTAAAAACCCTAATTGGATTAGAATAAGCCTAGGGAGGACGAAAACGACCTAAATGTTCAACCAATGACACAAAATGACACAAAATCACATATTGGATGCACAAGATTGGTTAAAAACCCTAATTGGATTAGAATAAGCCTAGGGAGGACGAAAATGACCTAAATGTTCAACCAATGACACAAAATGACACAAAATCACATATTGGATGCACAAGATTGGTTAAAAACCGTAATTGGATTAGAATAAGCCTAGAGAGGACAAAAATGACCTAAATGTTCAACCAATGACCCAAAATGACACAAAATCACATATTGGATGCACAAGATTGGTTAAAAACCCTAATTGGTTTAGAATAAGCCTAGGGAGGACGAAAATGACCTAAATGTTCAACCAATGACACAAAATCACATATTGAATGCACAAGATTGGTTAAAAACCCTAATTGGATTAGAATAAGCCTAGGGAGGACGAAAACGACCTAAATGTTCAACCAATGACACAAAATGACACAAAATCACATATTGGATGCACAAGATTGGTTAAAAACCCTAATTGGATTAGAATAAGCCTAGGGAGGACGAAAATGACCTAAATGTTCAACCAATGACACAAAATGACACAAAATCACATATTGGATGCACAAGATTGGTTAAAAATCCTAATTAGATTAAAATAACCCTAGGGAGGACGAAAATGACCTAAATGTTCAACCAATGACACAAAATGACACAAAATCACATATTGGATGCACAGGATTCGTGAAAAACCCTAATTGGATTAGAATAAGCCTGGGGAGGACGAAAATGACCTAAATGTTCAACCAATGACACAAAATGACACAAAATCACATATTGGATGCACAAGATTGGTTAAAAACCCTAATTGGATTAGAATAAGCCTAGGGAGGACGAAAATGACCTAAATGTTCAACCAATGACACAAAATCACATATTGGATGCACAAGATTGGTTAAAAACCCTAATTGGATTAGAATAAGCCTAGGGAGGACGAAAATGACCAACATGTTCAACCGATGACACAAAATGACACAAAATCACATATTAGATGCACAAGATTGGTTAAAAACCCTAATTGGATTAGAATAAGCCTAGGGAGGACGAAAAATGACCTAAATGTTCAACCGATGACACAAAATGACACAAAATCACATATTGGATGCACAAGATTGGTTAAAAACCCTAATTGGATTAGAATAAGCCTAGGGAGGACGAAAATGACCAAAATGTTCAACTGATGACACAAAATCACATATTGGATGCACAAGATTGGTTAAAAACCCTAATTGGATTAGAATAAGCCTAGGGAGGACGAAAATGACCTAAATGTTCAACCAATGACACAAAATCACATATTGGATGCACAAGATTGGTTAAAAACCCTAATTGGATTAGAATAAGCCTAGGGAGGACGAAAATGACCTAAATGTGCAACAAATGACACAAAATCACATATTGGATGCACAAGATTGGTTAAAAACCCTAATTGGATTAGAATAAGCCTAGGGAGGACGAAAATGACCTAAATGTGCAACCAATGACACAAAATCACATATTGGATGCACAAGATAGGTTAAAAACCCTAATTGGATTAGAATAAGCCTAGGGAGGACGAAAATGACCTAAATGTGCAACCAATGACACAAAATCACATATTGGATGCACAAGATTGGTTAAAAACCCTAATTGGATTAGAATAAGCCTAGGGAGGACGAAAATGACCTAAATGTTCAACCAATGACACACAATGACACAAAATCACATATTGGATGCACAAGATTGGTTAAAAACCCTAATTGGATTAGAATAAGCCTAGGGAGGACGAAAATGACCTAAATGATCAACCAATGACACAAAATCACATATTGGATGCACAAGATTGGTTAAAAACCCTAATTGGATTAGAATAAACCTAGGGAGGACGAAAATGACCTAAATGTTCAACCAATGACACAAAATCACATATTGGATGCACAAGATTGGTTAAAAACCCTAATTGGATTAGAATAAGCCTAGGGGGACAAAAATGACCTAAATGTTCAACCAATGACACAAAATCACATATTGGATGCACAAGATTGGTTAAAAACCCTAATTGGATTAGAATAAGCCTAGGAAGGACGAATATGACCTAAATGTTCAACCAATGACACAAAATGACACAAAATCACATATTGGATGCACAAGATTGGTTAAAAACCCTAATTGGATTAGAATAAGCCTAGGGAGGACGAAAATGACCTAAATGTTCAACCAATGACACTAAATGACACAAAATCACATATTGGATGCACAAGATTGGTTAAAAACCCTAATTGGATTAGAATAAGCCTACGGAGGACGAAAATGACCTAAATGTTCAACCAATGACACAAAATGACACAAAATCACATATTGGATGCACAAGATTGGTTAAAAACCCTAATTGGATTAGAATAAGCCTAGGGAGGACGAAAATGACCTAAATGTTCAACCAATGACACAAATTGACACAAAATCGCATATGGGATGCACAACATTGGATTAAAATCCTAATTGGATTAGAATAAACCTGGGGAGGACGCAAATGACCTAAATGTTCAACCAATGACACAAAATCACATATTGGATGCACAAGATTGGTTAAAAACCCTAATTGGATTAGAATAAGCCTAGGGAGGACAAAAATGACCTAAATGTGCAACCAATGACACAAAATCACATATTGGATGCACAAGATTGGTTAAAATCCCTAATTGTATTAGAATAAGCCTAGCGAGGACGAAAATGACCTAATTGGATTACCAATGACACAAAATGACACAAAATCACATATTGGATGCATAAGATTGGTTAAAAAACCTAATTGGATGAGGATAAGCCTATCGAGGACGAAAATGACCTAATTGGATTACCAATGACACAAAATCACTTATTATCTGCACAAGATTGGTTAAAAACCCTAATTAGATTAGAATAAGCCTAGGGAGGACGAAAATGATCTAAATGTGCAACCAATGACACAAAATCACATATTGGATGCACAAGATTGGTTTAAAACCCTAATTGGATTAGAATAAGCCTAGGAAGGACGAAAATGACCTAAATGTGCAACCAATGACACAAAATCACATATTGGATGCACAAGATTGGTTAAAAACCCTAATTGGATTAGAATAAGCCTAGGGAGGACGAAAATGACCTAAATGTTCAACCAATGACAAAAAATGACACAAAATCACATATTGGATGCAAAAGATTGGTTAAAAACCCTAATTGGATTAGAATAAGCCTAGCGAGGACGAAAATGACCTAATTGGAATACCAATGACACAAAATCACTTATTATGTGCACAAGATTGGTTAAAAACCCTAATTTGATTAGAATAAGCCTAGGGAGGACGAAAATGACCTAAATGTGCAACCAATGACACAAAATCACATATTGGATGCACAAGATTGGTTAAAAACCCTAATTGGATTAGAATAAGCCTAGGGAGGACGAAAATGACCTAAATGTTCAACCAATGACACAAAATCATATATTGGATGCACAAGATTGGTCAAAAACCCTAATTAGATTAGAATAAGCCTAGCGAGGACGAAAATGACCTAATTGGATTACCAATAACACAAAATCACTTATTATATGCACAAGATTGGTTAAAAACCCTAATTGGATTAGAATAAGCATAGGGAGGACCAAAATGACCTAAATGTTCAACCAATGACACAAAATCACATATTGGATGCACATGATTGGTTAAAAACCCTAATTGGATTAGAATAAGTTTAGCGAGGACCAAAATGGCCTAATTGGATTACAAATGACACAAAATCACTTATTATATGAACAAGATTGGTTAAAAACCCTAATTGGATTAGAATTAGCCTAGGGAGGACGAAAATGACCTTAATGTTCAACCAATGACACAAAATCACATATTGGATGCACAAGATTGGTTAAAAACCCTAATTGGATTAGAATAAGCCTAGCGAAGACGAAAATGACCTTATTGGATTACCAATAACACAAAATCACTTATTATATGCACAAGATTGGTTAAAAACCCTAATTGGATTAGAATAAGCCTTGGGAGGACGAAAATGACCTAAATGTGCAACCAATGACACAAAATCACAAATTGGATGCACAAGATTGGTTAAAAACCCTAATTGGATTAGAATAAGCCTAGGGGGGACGAAAATGACCTAAATGTTCAACCAATGACACAAATTGACACAAAATCACATATGGGATGCACAAGATTGGATAAAAATCCTAATTGGATTAGAATAAGCTTGGGGAGGACCAAAATGACCTAAATGTTCAACCAATGACACAAAATCACATATTGGATGCACAAGATTGGTTAAAAACCCTAATTGGATTAGAATAAGCCTAGGGAGGACGAAAATGACCTAAATGTGCAACCAATGACACAAAATCACATATTGGATGCACAAGATTGGTTAAAAACCCTAATTGGATTAGAATAAGCCTAGGGAGGACGAAAATGATCTAATTGGATTACCAATGACAAAAAATCACTTATTATATGCACAAGATTGGTTAAAAACCCTAATTGGATTAGAATAAGCCTAGGGAGGACGAAAATGACCTAAATGTGCAACCAATGACACAAAATCACATATTGGATGCACAAGATTGGTTAAAAACCCTAATTGGATTAGAATAAGCCTAGGGAGGACGAAAATGACGTCAATGTGCAACCAATGACACAAAATCACATATTGGATGCATAAGATTGGTTAAAAACCCTAATTAGATTAGAATAAGCCTAGGGAGGACGAAAATGGCCTAAATGTTCAACCAATAACACAAAATGACACAAAATCACATATTGGATGCATAAGATTGGTTAAAAATTCTACTTGGATTAGCATAAGCCTAGCGAGGACGAAAATGACCTAATTGGATTACCAATGACATAAAATCACTTATTATATGCACAAGATTGGTTAAAAACCCTAATTGGATTAGAATAAGCCTAGGGAGGACGAAAATGACCTAAATGTGCAACCAATGACACAAAATCACATATTGGATGCACAAGATTGGTTAAAAACCCTAATTGGATTAGAATAAGCCTAGGGAGGACGAAAATGACCTAAATCTTCAACAAATGACACAAATTGACACAAAATCACATATGGGATGCACAAGATTGGATAAAAATCCTAATTGGATTAGAATAAGCCTGGGGAGGACGAAATTTGCCTAAATGTTCAACCAATGACACAAAATCACATATTGGATGCACAAGATTGGTTAAAAACCCTAATTGGATTAGAATAAGCCTAGGGAGGACGAAAATGACCTAAATGTGCAACCAATGACACAAAATCACATATTGGATGCACAAGATTGGTTAAAGACCCTAATTGGATTAGAATAAGCCTATGGAGGATGAAAATGACCTAAATGTTCAACCAATGACACAAAATCACATATTGGATGCATAAGATTGGCTAAAAACCCTAATTGGATTAGAATAAGCCTAGGTAGGACGAAAATGACTTAAATGTTCAATCAATGACACAAAATCACATATTGGATGCACAAGATTGGTTAAAAACCCGAATTGGATTACAATAAGCCTAGTGAGGACGAAAATGACCTAAATGTACAACCAATGACACAAAATCACATATTGGATGCACAAGATTGGTTAAAAACCCTAATTGGATTAGAATAAGCCTAGGGAGGACGAAAATGACCTAAATGTTCAACCAATGACAAAAAATGACACAAAATCACATATTGGATGCAAAAGATTGGTTAAAAACCCTAATTGGATTAGAATAAGCCTAGGGAGGACGAAAATGACCTAATTGGATTACCAATGACACAAAATCACTTATTATATGCACAAGATTGTTTAAGAACCCTAATTGGATTAGAATAAGCCTAGGGAGGACGAAAATGACCTAAATGTGCAACCAATGACACAAAATCACATATTGGATGCACAAGATTGGTTAAAAACCCTAATTGGATTAGAATAAGCCTAGGGAGGACGAAAATGACCTAAATGTTCAACCATTGACACAAAATGACACAAAATCACATATTGGATGCACAAGATTGGTTAAAAACCATAATTGGATTAGAATAAGCCTAGGGAGGACGAAAATGACCTAAATGCTCAACCAATGACACAAAATGACACAAAATCACATATTGGATGCACAAGATTGGTTAAAAACCCAAATTGGATTAGAATAGGCCTAGGGAGGACGAAAATGACCTAAATGTTCAACCAATGACACAAAATAACATTTTGGATGCACAAGATTTGTTAAAAACCCTAATTGGATTAGAATAAGCCTATGGAGGACGAAAATGACCTAAATGTTCAACCAATGACACAAAATGACACAAAATCACATATTGGATGCACAAGATTGGTTAAAAACCCTAATTGGATTAGAATAAGCCTAGGGAGGACGAAAATGTCCTAAATGTGCAACCAATGACACAAAATCACATATTGGATGCACAAGATTGGTTAAAAACCCTAATTGGATTAGAATAAGTTTAGCGAGGACGAAAATGACCTAATTGGATTACAAATGACACAAGATAACTTATTATATGAACAAGATTGGTTAAAAACCCTAATTGGATTAGAATAAGCCTAAGGAGGACCAAAATGACCTAAATGTTCAACATATGACACAAAATCACATATTGGATGCACAAGATTGGTTAAAAACCCTAATTGGATTAGAATAAGTTTAGCGAGGACGAAAATGACCTAATTGGATTACAAATGAAACAAAATCACTTATTATATGCACAAGATTGGTTAAAAACGTTAATTGGATTAGAATAAGCCTAGGGAGGACGAAAATGACTTAAATGTGCAACCAATGACACAAAATCACATATTGGATGCACAAGATTGGTTAAAAACCCTAATTGGATTAGAATAAGTTAAGCGAGGACGAAAATGACCTAATCGGATTACAAGTGACACAAAATCACATATTGGATGCACAAGATTGGTTAAAAACCCTAATTGGATTAGAATAAGCCTAGGGAGGACGAAAATGACCTAAATGTTCAACCAATGACACAAAATCACATATTGGATGCACAAGATTGGTTAAAAACCCTAATTGGATTAGAATAAGCCTAGGGAGGACGAAAATGACCTAAATGTTCAACCAATAACACAAAATGACACAAAATCACATATTGGATGCACAAGATTGGTTAAAAACCCTATTTGGATTAGAAAAAAACCTAGGGAGGACGAAAATGACCTAAATGTTCAACCAATGACACAAAATGACACAGAATCACATATTGGATGCACAAGATTGGTTAAAAACCCTAATTGGATTAGAATAAGCCTAGGGAGGACGAAAATGACCTAAATGTTCAACCAATGACACAAAATCACATATTGGATGCACAAGATTGGTTAAAAACCCTAATTGGATTAGAATAAGCCTAGGGAGGACGAAAATGACCTAAATGTTCAACCAATAGCACAAAATGACACAAAATCACATATTGGATGCACAAGATTGGTTAAAAACCCTAATTGGATTAGAATAAGCCTAGGGAGGACGAAAATGACCTAAATGTTCAACCAATGACACAAAATGACACAAAATCACATATTGGATGCACAAGATTGGTTAAAAACCCTAATTGGATTAGAATAAGCCTAGGAGGACGAAAATGAACTAAAAGTTTAGCCAATGACACAAAATGACACAAAATCACATATTGGATGCACAAGATTGGTTAAAAACCCTAATTGGATTAGAATAAGCCTAGGGAGGACGAAAATGACCTAAATGTTCAACCAATGACACAAAATCACATATTGGATGCACAAGATTGGTTAAAAACCCTAATTGGATTAGAATAAGCCCAGGGAGGACAAAAATGACCTAAATATTCAACCAATGACACAAAATCACATATTGGATGCACAAGATTGGTTAAAAACCCTAATTGGATTATAATAATCCTAGGGAGGACGAAATTGACCTAAATGTTCAACCAATGACACAAAATGACAGAAAATCACATATTGGATGCACAAGATTGGTTAAAAACCCTAATTGGATTAGAATAAGCCTACAGAGGACGAAAATGACCTAAATGTTCAACAAATGACACAAAAAAGACACAAAATCACATATTGGATGCACAAGATTGGTTAAAAACCCTAATTGGATTAGAATAAGCCTAAGGAGAACAAAAATGACCTAAATATTCAACCAATGACAAAAAATCACATATTGGATGCACAAGATTGGTTAAAAACCATAATTGGATTAGAATAAGCCTAGGGAGGACGAAAATGACCTAAATGTTCAACCAATGACACAAAATCACATATTGGATGCACAAGATTGGTTAAAAACCCTAATTGGATTAGAATAAGCCTAGGGAGGACGAAAATGACCTAAATGTTCAACCAATGACACAAAATCACATATTGGATGCACAAGATTGGTTAAAAACCCTAATTGGATTAGAATAAGCCTATGGAGGACGAAAATGATCTATATGTTCAACCAACGACACAAAATGACACAAAATCACATATTGGATGCACAAGATTGGTTAAAAACCCTAATTGGATTACAATAAGCCTAGGGAGGACGAAAATGACCTAAATGTTCAACCAATGACACAAAATGATACAAAATCACATATTGGATGCACAAGATTGGTTAAAAACCCTAATTGGATTAGAATAAGCCTAGGGAGGACGAAAATGACCTAAATGTTCAACCAATGACACAGAATGGCACAAAATCACATATTGGATGCACAAGATTGGATAAAAACCCTAATTGGACTAGAATAAGCCTAGGGAGGACGAAAATGACCTAAATGTTCAACCAATGACACAAAATGACACAAAATCACATATCGGATGCACAAGATTGGTTAAAAATCCTAATTGGATTAGAATAAGCATATAGAGGACCAAAATGACCTAAATGTTCAACCAATGACACAAAATCACATATTGGATGCACAAGATTGGTTAAAAACCCTAAATGGATTAGAATAAGCCTAGGGAGGACGAAAATGACGTAAATGTTCAACCAATGATACAAAATGTCACAAAATCACATATTGGATGCACAAGATTGGTTAAAAACCCTAATTGGATTAGAATAAGCTTAGGGAGGACGAAAATGACCTAAACGTTCAACCAATGACACAAAATGACACAAAATCACATATTGGATGCACAAGATTGGTTAAAACCCCTAATTGGATTAGAATAAGCTTAGGGAGGACGAAAATGAGCTAAATGTTCAACCAATGACACAAAATAGCACAAAATAGCATATTGGATGCACAAGATTGGTTAAAAACCCTAATTGGATTAGAATAAGCCTAGGGAGGACGAAAATGACCTAAATGTTCAACCAATGACACAAAATGACACAAAATCACATATTGGATGCAAAAGATTGGTTAAAAACCCTAATTGGATTAGAATAAGCCTAGGGAGGACGAAAATTACCTAAATGTTCAACCAATGACACAAATTGACACAAAATCGCATTTGGGATGCACAACATTGGATTAAAATCCTAATTGGATTAGAATAAGCCTAGGGAGGACGAAAATGACCTAAATGTTCAACCAATGACACAAAATCACATATTGGATGCACAAGATTGGTTAAAAACCCTAATTGGATTAGAATAAGCCTAGGGAGGACGAAAATGACCTAATTGGATTACCAATGACAGAAAATCACTTATTATATGCACAAGATTGGTTAAAGACCCTAATTGGATTAGAATAAGCCAAGGGAGGACGAAAATGACCTAAATGTGCAACCAATGACACAAAATCACATATTGGAGGCACAAGATTGGTTAAAAACCCTAATTGGATTAGAATAATCCTAGGGAGGACGAAAATGACCTAAATGTTCAACCAATGACACAAATTGACACAAAATCACATATGGGATGCACAAGATTGGATAAAAATCCTAATTGGATTAGAATAAGCTTGGGGAGGACCAAAATGACCTAAATGTTCAACCAATGACACAAAATCACATATTGGATGCACAAGATTGGTTAAAAACCCTAATTGGATTAGAATAAGCCTAGGGAGGACGAAAATGTCCTAAATGTGCAACCAATGACACAAAATCACATATTGGATGCACAAGATTGGTTAAAAACCCTAATTGGATTAGAATAAGCCTGGGGAGGACGAAAATGACCTAAATGTTCAACCAATGACACAAAATCACATATTGGATGCACAAGATTGGTTAAAAACCCTAATTGTATTAGAATAAGCCTAGGGAGGACGAAAATGACCTAAATGTTCAACCAATGACAGAAAATCACATATTGGATGCACAAGATTGGTTGAAAACCCTAATTGGATTAGAATAAGCCTATGGAGGACGAAAATGACATAATGTTCAACCAATGACACAAGATCACACAAAATCACATATTGGATGCACAAGATTGGTTAAAAACCCTAATTGGATTAGAATAAGCCTAGGGAGGACGAAAATGACCTAAATGTTCAACCAATGACACAAAATCACATATTGGATGCACAAGATTGGTTAAAAACCCTAATTGGATTAGAATAAGCCTAGGGAGGACGAAAATGACCTAAATGTGCAACAAATGACACAAAATCACATATTGGATGCACAAGATTGGTTAAAAACCCTAATTGGATTAGAATAAGCCTAGGGAGGACGAAAATGACCTAAATGTGCAACCAATGACACAAAATCACATATTGGATGCACAAGATTGGTTAAAAACCCTAATTGGATTAGAATAAGTCTAGGGAGGACCAAAATGACCTAAATGTTCAACCAATGACACAAAGTCACATATTGGATGCACAAGATTGGTTAAGAACCCTAATTGGATTAGAATAAGCCTAGGGAGGACGAAAATGACCTAAATGTGCAACCAATGAGACAAAATCACATATTCGATGCACAAGATTGGTGAAAAACCCTAATTGGATTAGAATAAGCCTAGGGAGGACGAAAATGACCTAAATGTTCAACCAATGACGAAAAATGACACAAAATCACATATTGGATGCACAAGATTGGTTAAAAACCCTAATTGGATTAGAATAATCCTAGCGAGGACGAAAATGACCTAATTGGATTACCAATGACACAAAATCACTTATTATATGCACAAGATTGGTTAAAAACCCTAATTGGATTAGAATAAGCCTAGGGAGGACGAAAATGACCTAAATGTTCAACCAACGACACAAAATCACATATTGGATGCACAAGATTGGTTAAAAACCCTAATTGGATTAGAATAAGCCTAGGGAGGACAAAAATGACCTAAATGTGCAACCAATGACACAAAATCACATATTGGATGCACAAGATTGGTTAAAAACCCTAATTAGATTAGAATAAGCCTAGGGAGGACAAAAATGACCTAAATGTGACAACCAATGACACAAAATCACATATTGGATGCACAAGATTGGTTAAAAACCCTAATTGGATTAGAATAAGCCTAGGGAGGACGAAAATGACCTAAATGTGCAACCAATGACACAAAATCACATATTGGATGCACAAGATTGGTTAAAAACCCTAATTGGATTAGAATAAGCCCAGGGAGGACCAAAATGACCTAAATGTTTAACCAATGACACAAAATCACATATTGGATGCACAAGATTGGTTAACAACCCTAATTGGATTAGAATAAGCCCAGGGAGGACGAAAATGACCTAAATGTGGAACCAATGACAAAAAATCACATATTGGATGCACAAGATTGGTTAAAAACCCTAATTGGATTAGAATAAATCTAGGGAGGACCAAAATGACCTAAATGTTCAACCAATGACACAAAGTCACATATTGGATGCACAAGATTGGTTAAAAATCCTAATTGGATTAGAATAAGTCTAGCGAGGACGAAAATGAACTTATTGGATTACCAATGACAGAAAATCACTTATTATATGCACAAGATTGGTTAAAGACCCTAATTGGATTAGAATAAGCCTAGGGAGGACGAAAATGACCTAAATGTTCAACCAATGACACAAAATCACATATTGGATGCACAAGATTGGCTAAGAACCCTAATTGGATTAGAATAAGCCTAGGTAGGACGAAAATGACTTAAATGTTCAATCAATGACACAAAATCACATATTGGATGCACAAGATTGGTTAAAAACCCGAATTGGATTACAATAAGCCTAGTGAGGACGAAAATGACCTAAATGTACAACCAATGACACAAAATCACATATTGGATGCACAAGATTGGTTAAAAACCCTAATTGGATTAGAATAAGCCTAGGGAGGACGAAAATGACCTAAATGTTCAACCAATGACACAAAATGACACAAAATCACATATTGGATGCACAAGATTTGATAAAAACCCTAATTGGATTAGAATAAGCCTAGGGAGGACGAAAATGACCTAAATGTTCAACCAATGACACAAAATCACATATTGGATGCACAAGATTGGTTAAAAACCCTAATTGGATTAGAATAAGCCTAGGGAGGACGAAAATGACCTAAATGTTCAACCAATGACACGAAATCACATATTTGATGCACAAGATTGGTTAAAAACCCTAATTGGATTAGAATAAGCCTAGGGAGGACGAAAATGACCTAAATGTTCAACGAATGAAACAAAATCACATATTGGATTCACAAGATTGGTTAAAAACCCTAATTGGATTAGAATAAGCCTAGGGAGGACGAAAATGACCTAAATGTTCAACGAATGACACAAAATCACATATTGGATGCACAAGATTGGTTAAAAACCCTAATTGGATTAGAATAAGCCTATGGAGGACGAAAATGATCTATATGTTCAACCAACGACACAAAATGACACAAAATCACATATTGGATGCACAAGATTGGTTAAAAACCCTAATTGGATTACAATAAGCCTAGGGAGGACGAAAATGACCTAAATGTTCAACCAATGACACAAAATGATACAAAATCACATATTGGATGCACAAGATTGGTTAAAAACCCTAATTGGATTAGAATAAGCCTAGGGAGGACGAAAATGACCTAAATGTTCAACCAATGACACAGAATGGCACAAAATCACATATTGGATGCACAAGATTGGATAAAAACCCTAATTGGACTAGAATAAGCCTAGGGAGGACGAAAATGACCTAAATGTTCAACCAATGACACAAAATGACACAAAATCACATATCGGATGCACAAGATTGGTTAAAAATCCTAATTGGATTAGAATAAGCATATAGAGGACCAAAATGACCTAAATGTTCAACCAATGACACAAAATCACATATTGGATGCACAAGATTGGTTAAAAACCCTAAATGGATTAGAATAAGCCTAGGGAGGACGAAAATGACGTAAATGTTCAACCAATGATACAAAATGTCACAAAATCACATATTGGATGCACAAGATTGGTTAAAAACCCTAATTGGATTAGAATAAGCTTAGGGAGGACGAAAATGACCTAAACGTTCAACCAATGACACAAAATGACACAAAATCACATATTGGATGCACAAGATTGGTTAAAACCCCTAATTGGATTAGAATAAGCTTAGGGAGGACGAAAATGAGCTAAATGTTCAACCAATGACACAAAATAGCACAAAATAGCATATTGGATGCACAAGATTGGTTAAAAACCCTAATTGGATTAGAATAAGCCTAGGGAGGACGAAAATGACCTAAATGTTCAACCAATGACACAAAATGACACAAAATCACATATTGGATGCAAAAGATTGGTTAAAAACCCTAATTGGATTAGAATAAGCCTAGGGAGGACGAAAATTACCTAAATGTTCAACCAATGACACAAATTGACACAAAATCGCATTTGGGATGCACAACATTGGATTAAAATCCTAATTGGATTAGAATAAGCCTAGGGAGGACGAAAATGACCTAAATGTTCAACCAATGACACAAAATCACATATTGGATGCACAAGATTGGTTAAAAACCCTAATTGGATTAGAATAAGCCTAGGGAGGACGAAAATGACCTAATTGGATTACCAATGACAGAAAATCACTTATTATATGCACAAGATTGGTTAAAGACCCTAATTGGATTAGAATAAGCCTAGGGAGGACGAAAATGACCTAAATGTGCAACCAATGACACAAAATCACATATTGGAGGCACAAGATTGGTTAAAAACCCTAATTGGATTAGAATAATCCTAGGGAGGACGAAAATGACCTAAATGTTCAACCAATGACACAAATTGACACAAAATCACATATGGGATGCACAAGATTGGATAAAAATCCTAATTGGATTAGAATAAGCTTGGGGAGGACCAAAATGACCTAAATGTTCAACCAATGACACAAAATCACATATTGGATGCACAAGATTGGTTAAAAACCCTAATTGGATTAGAATAAGCCTAGGGAGGACGAAAATGTCCTAAATGTGCAACCAATGACACAAAATCACATATTGGATGCACAAGATTGGTTAAAAACCCTAATTGGATTAGAATAAGTCTAGGGAGGACCAAAATGACCTAAATGTTCAACCAATGACACAAAGTCACATATTGGATGCACAAGATTGGTTAAAAACCCTAATTGGATTAGAATAAGTCTAGCGAGTACGAAAATGACCTAATTGGATTACCAATGACAGAAAATCACTTATTATATGCACAAGATTGGTTAAAGACCCTAATTGGATTAGAATAAGCCTAGGGGGGACGAAAATGACCTAAATGTGCAACCAATGACACGAAATCACATATTGGAGGCACAAGATTGGTTAAAAACCCTAATTGGATTAGAATAATCCTAGGGAGGACGAAAATGACCTAAATGTTCAACCAATGACACAAATTGACACAAAATCACATATGGGATGCACAAGATTGGATAAAAATCCTAATTGGATTAGAATAAGCTTGGGGAGGACCAAAATGACCTAAATGTTCAACCAATGACACAAAATCACATATTGGATGCACAAGATTGGTTAAAAACCCTAATTGGATTAGAATAAGCCTAGGGAGGACGAAAATGTCCTAAATGTGCAACCAATGACACAAAATCACATATTGGATGCACAAGATTGGTTAAAAACCCTAATTGGATTAGAATAAGTCTAGGGAGGACCAAAATGACCTAAATGTTCAACCAATGACACAAAGTCACATATTGGATGCACAAGATTGGTTAAAAACCCTAATTGGATTAGAATAAGTCTAGCGAGTACGAAAATGACCTAATTGGATTACCAATGACAGAAAATCACTTATTATATGCACAAGATTGGTTAAAGACCCTAATTGGATTAGAATAAGCCTAGGGAGGACGAAAATGACCTAAATGTGCAACCAATGACACAAAATCACATATTGGATGCACAAGATTGGTTAAAAACCCTAATTGGATTAGAATAAGCCTAGGGAGGACGAAAATGACCTCAATGTTCAACCAATGACACAAATTGACACAAAATCGCATATGGGATGCACAACATTGGATTAAAATCCTAATTGGATTAGAATAAGCCTAGGGAGGACGAAAATGACCTAAATGTTCAACCAATGACACAAAATCACATATTGGATGCACAAGATTGGTTAAAAACCCTAATTGGATTAGAATAAGCCTAGGGTGGACGAAAATGACCTAAATGTTCAACCAATGACACAAAATCACATATTGGATGCACAAGATTGGTTAAAAATCCTAATTGGATTAGAATAAGCCTAGGGAGGACGAAAATGACCTAAATGTTCAACCAATGACACAAAATCACATATTGGATGCACAAGATTGGTTAAAAACCCTAATTGGATTAGAATAAGCCTAGGGAGGACGAAAATGACCTAAATGTTCAACCAATGACACAAAATCACATATTGGATGCACAAGATTGGTTAAAAACCCTAAATGGAATAGAAAAACCCTAGAGAGGACGAAAATGACCTAAATGTTCAACCAATGACACAAAATCACATATTGGATGCACAAAATTGTTTAAAAACCCTAATTGGATGAGAATAAGCCTTCGGAGGACGAAAATGACCTAAATGTTCAACCAATGACACAAAATGACACAAATTCACATATTGGATGCACAAGATTGGTTAAAAACCCTAATTGGATTAGAATAAGCCTAGGGAGGACGAAAATGACCTAAATGTTCAACCAATGACACAAAATCACATATTGGATGCACAAGATTGGTTAAAAACCCTAATTGGATTAGAATAAGCCTAGGGAGGACGAAAATGACCTAAATGTTCAACCAATGACACAAAATCACATATTGGATGCACAAGTTTTGTTAAAAACCCTAATTGGATTAGAATAAGCCTAGGGAGGACGAAAATGACCTAAATGTTCAACCAATGACACAAAATCACATATTGGATGCACAAGATTGGTTAAAAACCCTAATTGGATTAGAATAAACCTAGGCAGGACGAAAATGACCTAAATGTTCAACCAATGACACAAAATGACAAAAAATCACACACTGGATGCACAAGATTGGTTAAAAACCCTAATTGGATTAGAATAAGCCTAGGGAGGACGAAAATGACCTAAATGTTCAACCAATGACACAAAATCACATATTGGATGCACAAGATTGGTTAAAAACCCTAATTGGATTAGAATAAGCCTAGGGAGGACGAAAATGACCTAAATGTTCAACCAATGACACAAAATGACACAAAATCACATATTGGATGCACAAGATTGGTTAAAAACCGTAATTGGATTATAATAAGCCTAGGGAGGACAAAAATGACCTAAATGTGCAACCAATGACACAAAATCACATATTGGATGCATAAGATTGGTTAAAAACCCCAATTGGATTAGAATAAGCCTAGCAAGGACGAAAATGACCTAATTGGATTACCAATGACATAAAATCACTTATTTTATGCACAAGATTGGTTAAAAACCCTAATTGGTTTAGAATAAGCCTAGGGAGGACAAAAATGACCTAAATGTGCAACCAATGACACAAAATCACATATTGGATGCACAAGATTGGTTAAAAACCCTAATTGGATTAGAATAAGCCTAGGGAGGACAAAAATGACCTAAATGTGCAACCAATGACACAAAATCACATATTGGATGCACAAGATTGGTTAAAAACCCTAATTGGATTAGAATAAGCCTAGGGAGGACGAAAATGACCTAAATGTTCAACCAATGACACAAAATCGCATATGGGATGCACAACAATGGATTAAAATCCTAATTGGATTAGAATAAGCCTGGGGACGACGAAAATGACCTAAATGTTCAACCAATGACACAAAATCACATATTGGATGCACAAGATTGGTTAAAAACCCTAATTGGATTAGAATAAGCCTAGGGAGGACGAAAATGACCTAAATGTGCAACCAATGACACAAAATCACATATTGGATGCACAAGATTGGTTAAAAACCCTAATTGGATTAGAATAAGCCCAGGGAGGACCAAAATGACCTAAATGTTTAACCAATGACACAAAATCACATATTGGATGCACAAGATTGGTTAACAACCCTAATTGGATTAGAATAAGCCCAGGGAGGACGAAAATGACCTAAATGTGGAACCAATGACAAAAAATCACATATTGGATGCACAAGATTGGTTAAAAACCCTAATTGGATTAGAATAAATCTAGGGAGGACCAAAATGACCTAAATGTTCAACCAATGACACAAAGTCACATATTGGATGCACAAGATTGGTTAAAAATCCTAATTGGATTAGAATAAGTCTAGCGAGGACGAAAATGAACTTATTGGATTACCAATGACAGAAAATCACTTATTATATGCACAAGATTGGTTAAAGACCCTAATTGGATTAGAATAAGCCTAGGGAGGACGAAAATGACCTAAATGTTCAACCAATGACACAAAATCACATATTGGATGCACAAGATTGGCTAAGAACCCTAATTGGATTAGAATAAGCCTAGGTAGGACGAAAATGACTTAAATGTTCAATCAATGACACAAAATCACATATTGGATGCACAAGATTGGTTAAAAACCCGAATTGGATTACAATAAGCCTAGTGAGGACGAAAATGACCTAAATGTACAACCAATGACACAAAATCACATATTGGATGCACAAGATTGGTTAAAAACCCTAATTGGATTAGAATAAGCCTAGGGAGGACGAAAATGACCTAAATGTTCAACCAATGACATAAAATGACACAAAATCACATATTGGATGCAAAAGATTGGTTAAAAACCCTAATTGGTTTAGAATAAGCCTACGGAGGACGAAAATGACCTAAATGTGCAACTAATGACACAAAATCACATATTGGATGCACAAGATTGGTTAAAAATCCTAATTGGATTAGAATAAGCCTAGGTAGGACGAAAATGACCTAAATGTTCAACCAATGACACAAATCACATCTTGGAAGCACAAGATTGGTTAAAAACCCTAATTGGATTACAATAAGCCTAGGGATGACGAAAATGACCTAAATGTGAAACCAATGACACAAAATCACATATTGGATGCACAAGATTGGTTAAAAACCCTAATTGGATTAGAATAAGCATAGGGAAGACCAAAATGACCTAAATGTTCAACCAATGACCAAAATCATATATTGGATGCACAAGATTGGTTAAAAACCCTAATTGGATTAGAATAAGCCTAGGGAGCACGAAAATGACCTAAATGTTCAACCAATGACACAAATTGACACAAAATCACATATGGGATGCACAAGATTGGATTAAAATCCTAATTGGATTAGAATAAGCCTGGGGAGGACGAAAATGACCTAAATGTTCAACCAATGACACAAAATCACATATTGGATGCACAAGATTGGTTAAAAACCCTAATTGGATTAGAAAAAGCCTAGGGAGGACGAAAATGACCTAAATGTGGAACCAATGACACAAAATCACATATTGGATGCACAAGATTGGTTAAAAACCCTAATTGGATTAGAATAAGTCTAGGGAGGACCAAGATGACCTAAATGTTCAACCCATGACACAAAGTCACATATTGGATGCACAAGATTGGTTAAAAACCCTAATTGGATTAGAATAAGTCTATCGAGGACGAAAATGAACTTATTGGATTACCAATGACAGAAAATCACTTATTATATGCACAAGATTGGTTAAAGACCCTAATTGGATTAGAATAAGCCTAGGGAGGAC
>JBBPBQ010000006.1:7429866-7459767 GCA_037974755.1 Cicer yamashitae | reverse complement strand
AAATCACATATGGGATGCACAAGATTGGATAAAAATCCTAATTGGATTAGAATAAGCTTAGGTAGGACGAAAATGACCTAAATGTTCAACCAATGACACAAAATTACATATTGGATGCACAAGATTGATTAAAAACCCTAATTGGATTACATTAAGCCTAGGGAGGACGAAAATGACCTAAATATGCAACCAATGACACAAAATCACATATTGGATGCACAAGATTGGTTAAAAACCCTAATTGGATTAAAATAAGCATAGGGAGGACCAAAATGACCTAAATGTGCAACCAGTGACACAAAATCACATATTGGATGCACATGATTGGTTAAAAACCCTAATTGGATTAGAATAAGTTTAGCGAGGACGAAAATGACCGAATCGGATTACAAATGACACAAAATCACTTATTATATACACAAGATTGGTTAAAAACCCTAATTGGATTAGAATAAGCCTAGGGAGGACGAAAATGATCTAAATGTGCAACCAATAACACAAAATCACATATTCGATGCACAAGATTGGTGAAAAACCCTAATTGGATTAGAATAAGCCTAGGGATGACGAAAATGACCTAAATGTTCAACCAATGACACAAAATGACACAAAATCACATATTGGATGCACAAGATTGGTTAAAAACCCTAATTGGATTAGAATAAGCATAGGGAGGACCAAAATGACCTAAATGTGCAACAAGTGACACAAAATCACATATTGGATGCACATGATTGGTTAAAAACCTTAATTGGATTAGAATAAGTTTAGCGAGGACAAAAATGACCGAATCGGATTACAAATGACACAAAATCACTTATTATATACACAAGATTGGTTAAAAACCCTAATTGGATTAGAATAAGCCTAGGGAGGACGAAAATGATCTAAATGTGCAACCAATGACACAAAATCACATATTCGATGCACAAGATTGGTGAAAAACCCTAATTGGATTAGAATAAGCCTAGGGAGGACGAAAATGACCTAAATGTTCAACCAATGACACAAAATGACACAAAATCACATATTGGATGCACAAGATTGATTAAAAACCCTAATTGGATTAAAATAATCCTAGCTAGGACGAAAATGACCTAATTGGATTACCAATAACACAAAATCACTTATTATATGCACAAGATTGGTTAAAAACCCTAATTGGATTAGAATAAGCCTAGGGAGGACGAAAATGACCTAAATGTGCAACCAATGACACAAAATCACATATTGGATGCACAAGATTGGTGAAAAACCCTAATTGGATTAGAATAAGCCTAGGGAGGACGAAAATGACCTAAATGTTCAACCAATGACACAAAATCACATATTGGATGCACAAGATTGGCTAAAAAACCTAATTGGATTAGAGTAAGCCTAGGGAGGACAAAAATGACCTAAATGTGCAACCAACGACACAAAATCACATATTGGATGCACAAGATTGGTTAAAAACCCCAATTGGATTTGAATAAGCCTAGGGAAGACGAAAATGACCTAAATGTTCAACCAATGACAAAAAATGACACAAAATCACATATTGGATGCACTAGATTGGTTGAAAACCCTAATTGGATTAGAATAAGCCTAGCGAGGACGAAGATGACCTAATTGGATTACCAATGACACAAAATCACTTATTATATGCACAAGATTGGTTAAAAACCCTAATTGGATTAGAATAAGCCTAGGGAGGACGAAAATGACCTAAATGTGCAACCAATGACACAAAATCACATATGGGATGCACAAGATTGGATAAAAATCCTAATTGGATTAGAATAAGCTTAGGTAGGACGAAAATGACCTAAATGTTCAACCAATGACACAAAATTACATATTGGATGCACAAGATTGATTAAAAACCCTAATTGGATTACATTAAGCCTAGGGAGGACGAAAATGACCTAAATATGCAACCAATGACACAAAATCACATATTGGATGCACAAGATTGGTTAAAAACCCTAATTGGATTAAAATAAGCATAGGGAGGACCAAAATGACCTAAATGTGCAACCAGTGACACAAAATCACATATTGGATGCACATGATTGGTTAAAAACCCTAATTGGATTAGAATAAATTTAGCGAGGACGAAAATGACCGAATCGGATTACAAATGACACAAAATCACTTATTATATACACAAGATTGGTTAAAAACCCTAATTGGATTAGAATAAGCCTAGGGAGGACGAAAATGATCTAAATGTGCAACCAATAACACAAAATCACATATTCGATGCACAAGATTGGTAAAAAACCCTAATTGGATTAGAATAAGCCTAGGGATGACGAAAATGACCTAAATGTTCAACCAATGACACAAAATGACACAAAATCACATATTGGATGCACAAGATTGGTTAAAAACCCTAATTGGATTAGAATAAGCATAGGGAGGACCAAAATGACCTAAATGTGCAACAAGTGACACAAAATCACATATTGGATGCACATGATTGGTTAAAAACCTTAATTGGATTAGAATAAGTTTAGCGAGGACAAAAATGACCGAATCGGATTACAAATGACACAAAATCACTTATTATATACACAAGATTGGTTAAAAACCCTAATTGGATTAGAATAAGCCTAGGGAGGACGAAAATGATCTAAATGTGCAACCAATGACACAAAATCACATATTCGATGCACAAGATTGGTGAAAAACCCTAATTGGATTAGAATAAGCCTAGAGAGGACGAAAATGACCTAAATGTTCAACCAATGACACAAAATGACACAAAATCACATATTGGATGCACAAGATTGATTAAAAACCCTAATTGGATTAAAATAATCCTAGCTAGGACGAAAATGACCTAATTGGATTACCAATAACACAAAATCACTTATTATATGCACAAGATTGGTTAAAAACCCTAATTGGATTAGAATAAGCCTAGGGAGGACGCAAATGACCTAAATGTGCAACCAATGACACAAAATCACATATTGGATGCACAAGATTGGTGAAAAACCCTAATTGGATTAGAATAAGCCTAGGGAGGACGAAAATGACCTAAATGTTCAACCAATGACACAAAATCACATATTGGATGCACAAGATTGGCTAAAAAACCTAATTGGATTAGAGTAAGCCTAGGGAGGACAAAAATGACCTAAATGTGCAACCAACGACACAAAATCACATATTGGATGCACAAGATTGGTTAAAAACCCCAATTGGATTAGAATAAGCCTAGGGAAGACGAAAATGACCTAAATGTTCAACCAATGACAAAAAATGACACAAAATCACATATTGGATGCACTAGATTGGTTGAAAACCCTAATTGGATTAGAATAAGCCTAGCGAGGACGAAGATGACCTAATTGGATTACCAATGACACAAAATCACTTATTATATGCACAAGATTGGTTAAAAACCCTAATTGGATTAGAATAAGCCTAGGGAGGACGAAAATGACCTAAATGTGCAACCAATGACACAAAATCACATATGGGATGCACAAGATTGGATAAAAATCCTAATTGGATTAGAATAAGCTTAGGTAGGACGAAAATGACCTAAATGTTCAACCAATGACACAAAATTACATATTGGATGCACAAGATTGATTAAAAACCCTAATTGGATTACATTAAGCCTAGGGAGGACGAAAATGACCTAAATATGCAACCAATGACACAAAATCACATATTGGATGCACAAGATTGGTTAAAAACCCTAATTGGATTAAAATAAGCATAGGGAGGACCAAAATGACCTAAATGTGCAACCAGTGACACAAAATCACATATTGGATGCACATGATTGGTTAAAAACCCTAATTGGATTAGAATAAATTTAGCGAGGACGAAAATGACCGAATCGGATTACAAATGACACAAAATCACTTATTATATACACAAGATTGGTTAAAAACCCTAATTGGATTAGAATAAGCCTAGGGAGGACGAAAATGATCTAAATGTGCAACCAATAACACAAAATCACATATTCGATGCACAAGATTGGTGAAAAACCCTAATTGGATTAGAATAAGCCTAGGGATGACGAAAATGACCTAAATGTTCAACCAATGACACAAAATGACACAAAATCACATATTGGATGCACAAGATTGGTTAAAAACCCTAATTGGATTAGAATAAGCATAGGGAGGACCAAAATGACCTAAATGTGCAACAAGTGACACAAAATCACATATTGGATGCACATGATTGGTTAAAAACCTTAATTGGATTAGAATAAGTTTAGCGAGGACAAAAATGACCGAATCGGATTACAAATGACACAAAATCACTTATTATATACACAAGATTGGTTAAAAACCCTAATTGGATTAGAATAAGCCTAGGGAGGACGAAAATGATCTAAATGTGCAACCAATGACACAAAATCACATATTCGATGCACAAGATTGGTGAAAAACCCTAATTGGATTAGAATAAGCCTAGGGAGGACGAAAATGACCTAAATGTTCAACCAATGACACAAAATGACACAAAATCACATATTGGATGCACAAGATTGGTTAAAAACCCAAATTGGATTAGAATAAGCCTAGGGAGGACGAAAATGACCTAAATGTTCAACCAATGACACAAAATGACACAAAATCACATATTGGATGCACAAGATTGGTTAAAAACCCTAATTGGATTATAATAAGCCTAGGGAGGACGAAAATGACCTAAATGTTCAACCAATGACACAAAATGAAATAAAATCACATATTGGATGCACAAGATTGGTTAAAAACCCTAATTGGATTAGAATAAGCCTAGGGAGGACGAAAATGACCTAAATGTTCAACCAATGACACAAAATCACATATTGGATGCACAAGATTGGTTAAAAACCGTAATTGTATTACAATATGCCTAGGGAGGACGAAAATGACCTAAATGTTCAACCAATGACACAAAATGACACAAAATCACATATTGGATGCACAAGATTGGTTAAAAACCCTAATTGGATTAGAATAAGCCTAGGGAGGACGAAAATGACCTAGATGTGCAACCAATGACACAAAATCACATATGGGATGCACAAGATTGATTAAAAACCCTAATTGGATTACATTAAGCCTAGGGAGGACGAAAATGACCTAAATTTGCAACCAATGACACAAAATCACATATTGGATGCACAAGATTGGTTAAAAACCCTAATTGGATTAGAATAAGCATAGGGAGGACCAAAATGACCTAAATGTGCAACCAATGACACAAAATCACATATTTGATGCACAAGATTGGTGAAAAACCCTAATTGGATTAGAATAAGCCTAGGGAGGACGAAAATGACCTAAATGTTCAACCAATCACACAAAATCACATATTCGATGCACAAGATTGGTGAAAAACCCTAATTGGATTAGAATAAGCCTAGGGAGGACGAAAATGACCTAATTGGATTACCAATAACACAAAATCACTTATTATATGCACAAGATTGGTTAAAAACCCTAATTGGATTAGAATAAGACTAGGGACGACGAAAATGACCTAAATGTGCAACCAATGACACAAAATCACATATTGGATGCACAAGATTGGTAAAAAACCCTAATTGGATTAGAATAAGCCTAGGGAGGACAAAAATGACCTAAATGTTCAACCAATTACACAAAATGACACAAAATCACATATTGGATGCACAAGATTTGTTAAAAACCCTATTTGGATTAGAATAAGCCTATGGAGGACAAAAATGACCTAAATGTGCAACCAATGACACAAAATCACATATTGGATGCACAAGATTGGTTAAAAACCCTAATTGGATTAGAATAAGTCTTGGGAGGACCAAAATGACCTAAATGTTAGACCAATGACACAAAGTCACATATTGGATGCACAAGATTGGTTAAAAACCCTAATTGGATTAGAATAAGTCTAGCGAGGACGAAAATGAACTTATTTGATTACCAATGACAGAAAATCACTTATTATATGCACAAGATTGGTTAAAGACCGTAATTGGATTAGAATAAGCCTAGGGTGGACGAAAATGACCTAAATGTGCAAATAATGACACAAAATCACATATTGGATGCACAAGATTGGTTAAAAACCTTAATTGGATTAGAATAAGCATAGGGAGGACCAAAATGACCTAAATGTGCAACCAGTGACACAAAATCACATATTGGATGCACATGATTGGTTAAAAACCCTAATTGGTTTAGAATAAGTTTAGCGAGGACGAAAATGACCTAATCGGATTACAAATGAAACAAAATCACTTATTATATGCACAAGATTGGTTAAAAACCCTAATTGGATTAGAATAAGCCTAGGGAGGACGAAAATGACCTAAATGTGCAACCAATGACACAAAATCACATATTCGATGCACAAGATTGCTGAAAAACCCTAATTGGATTAGAATAAGATTAGCGAGGACAAAAATGACCTAATCGGATTACAAATGACACAAAATCACTTATTATATGCACAAGATTGGTTAAAAACCCTAATTGGATTAGAATAAGCCTAGGGAGGACGAAAATGACCTAATTGGATAACCAATAACACAAAATCACTTATTATATGCACAAGATTTGTTAAAAACCCTATTTGGATTAGAATAAGCCTATGGAGGACAAAAATGACCTAAATGTGCAATCAATGACACAAAATCACATATTGGATGCACAAGATTGGTTAAAAAACCTTATTGGATTAGAATATGTCTAGGGAGGACCAAAATGACCTAAATGTTAGACCAATGACACAAAGTCACATATTGGATGCACAAGATTGGTTAAAAACCCTAATTGGATTAGAATAAGTCTAGCGAGGACGAAAATGAACTTATTGGATTACCAATGACACAAAATCACTTATTATATGCACAAGATTGGTTAAAGACCCTAATTGGATTAGAATAAGCCTAGGGAGGACGAAAATGACCTAAATGTGCAAATAATGACACAAAATCACATATTGGATGCACAAGATTGGTTAAAAACCTTAATTGGATTAGAATAAGCATAGGGAGGACCAAAATGACCTAAATGTGCAACCAGTGACACAAAATCACATATTGGATGCACATGATTGGTTAAAAACCCTAATTGGTTTAGAATAAGTTTAGCGAGGACGAAAATGACCTAATCGGATTACAAATGAAACAAAATCACTTATTATATGCACAAGATTGGTTAAAAACCCTAATTGGATTAGAATAAGCCTAGGGAGGACGAAAATGACCTAAATGTGCAACCAATGACACAAAATCACATATTCGATGCACAAGATTGCTGAAAAACCCTAATTGGATTAGAATAAGATTAGCGAGGACAAAAATGACCTAATCGGATTACAAATGACACAAAATCACTTATTATATGCACAAGATTGGTTAAAAACCCTAATTGGATTAGAATAAGCCTAGGGAGGACGAAAATGACCTAATTGGATTACCAATAACACAAAATCACTTATTATATGCACAAGATTTGTTAAAAACCCTATTTGGATTAGAATAAGCCTATGGAGGACAAAAATGACCTAAATGTGCAATCAATGACACAAAATCACATATTGGATGCACAAGATTGGTTAAAAAACCTTATTGGATTAGAATATGTCTAGGGAGGACCAAAATGACCTAAATGTTAGACCAATGACACAAAGTCACATATTGGATGCACAAGATTGGTTAAAAACCCTAATTGGATTAGAATAAGTCTAGCGAGGACGAAAATGAACTTATTTGATTACCAATGACAGAAAATCACTTATTATATGCACAAGATTGGTTAAAGACCGTAATTGGATTAGAATAAGCCTAGGGTGGACGAAAATGACCTAAATGTGCAAATAATGACACAAAATCACATATTGGATGCACAAGATTGGTTAAAAACCTTAATTGGATTAGAATAAGCATAGGGAGGACCAAAATGACCTAAATGTGCAACCAGTGACACAAAATCACATATTGGATGCACATGATTGGTTAAAAACCCTAATTGGTTTAGAATAAGTTTAGCGAGGACGAAAATGACCTAATCGGATTACAAATGAAACAAAATCACTTATTATATGCACAAGATTGGTTAAAAACCCTAATTGGATTAGAATAAGCCTAGGGAGGACGAAAATGACCTAAATGTGCAACCAATGACACAAAATCACATATTCGATGCACAAGATTGCTGAAAAACCCTAATTGGATTAGAATAAGATTAGCGAGGACAAAAATGACCTAATCGGATTACAAATGACACAAAATCACTTATTATATGCACAAGATTGGTTAAAAACCCTAATTGGATTAGAATAAGCCTAGGGCGGACGAAAATGACCTAAATGTGCAACCAATGACACAAAATCACATATTGGATGCACAAGATTGGTTAAAAACCCTAATTGGAATAGAATAAGCCTAGGGAGGACGAAAATGACCTAAATGTTCAACCAATTACACAAAATGACACAAAATCACATATTGGATGCACAAGATTTGTTAAAAACCCTATTTGGATTAGAATAAGCCTATGGAGGACAAAAATGACCTAAATGTGCAACCAATGACACAAAATCACATATTGGATGCACAAGATTGGTTAAAAACCCTAATTGGATTAGAATAAGTCTAGGGAGGACCAAAATGACCTAAATGTTAGACCAATGACACAAAGTCACATATTGGATGCACAAGATTGGTTAAAAACCCTAATTGGATTAGAATAAGTCTAGCGAGGACGAAAATGAACTTATTTGATTACCAATGACAGAAAATCACTTATTATATGCACAAGATTGGTTAAAGACCGTAATTGGATTAGAATAAGCCTAGGGTGGACGAAAATGACCTAAATGTGCAAATAATGACACAAAATCACATATTGGATGCACAAGATTGGTTAAAAACCTTAATTGGATTAGAATAAGCATAGGGAGGACCAAAATGACCTAAATGTGCAACCAGTGACACAAAATCACATATTGGATGCACATGATTGGTTAAAAACCCTAATTGGTTTAGAATAAGTTTAGCGAGGACGAAAATGACCTAATCGGATTACAAATGAAACAAAATCACTTATTATATGCACAAGATTGGTTAAAAACCCTAATTGGATTAGAATAAGCCTAGGGAGGACGAAAATGACCTAAATGTGCAACCAATGACACAAAATCACATATTCGATGCACAAGATTGCTGAAAAACCCTAATTGGATTAGAATAAGATTAGCGAGGACAAAAATGACCTAATCGGATTACAAATGACACAAAATCACTTATTATATGCACAAGATTGGTTAAAAACCCTAATTGGATTAGAATAAGCCTAGGGCGGACGAAAATGACCTAAATGTGCAACCAATGACACAAAATCACATATTGGATGCACAAGATTGGTTAAAAACCCTAATTGGAATAGAATAAGCCTAGGGAGGACGAAAATGACCTAAATGTTCAACCAATTACACAAAATGACACAAAATCACATATTGGATGCACAAGATTTGTTAAAAACCCTATTTGGATTAGAATAAGCCTATGGAGGACAAAAATGACCTAAATGTGCAACCAATGACACAAAATCACATATTGGATGCACAAGATTGGTTAAAAACCCTAATTGGATTAGAATAAGTCTAGGGAGGACCAAAATGACCTAAATGTTAGACCAATGACACAAAGTCACATATTGGATGCACAAGATTGGTTAAAAACCCTAATTGGATTAGAACAAGTCTAGCGAGGACGAAAATGAACTTATTTGATTACCAATGACAGAAAATCACTTATTATATGCACAAGATTGGTTAAAGACCGTAATTGGATTAGAATAAGCCTAGGGTGGACGAAAATGACCTAAATGTGCAAATAATGACACAAAATCACATATTGGATGCACAAGATTGGTTAAAAACCTTAATTGGATTAGAATAAGCATAGGGAGGACCAAAATGACCTAAATGTGCAACCAGTGACACAAAATCACATATTGGATGCACATGATTGGTTAAAAACCCTAATTGGTTTAGAATAAGTTTAGCGAGGACGAAAATGACCTAATCGGATTACAAATGAAACAAAATCACTTATTATATGCACAAGATTGGTTAAAAACCCTAATTGGATTAGAATAAGCCTAGGGAGGACGAAAATGACCTAAATGTGCAACCAATGACACAAAATCACATATTCGATGCACAAGATTGCTGAAAAACCCTAATTGGATTAGAATAAGATTAGCGAGGACAAAAATGACCTAATCGGATTACAAATGACACAAAATCACTTATTATATGCACAAGATTGGTTAAAAACCCTAATTGGATTAGAATAAGCCTAGGGAGGACGAAAATGACCTAATTGGATTACCAATAACACAAAATCACTTATTATATGCACAAGATTTGTTAAAAACCCTATTTGGATTAGAATAAGCCTATGGAGGACAAAAATGACCTAAATGTGCAATCAATGACACAAAATCACATATTGGATGCACAAGATTGGTTAAAAAACCTTATTGGATTAGAATATGTCTAGGGAGGACCAAAATGACCTAAATGTTAGACCAATGACACAAAGTCACATATTGGATGCACAAGATTGGTTAAAAACCCTAATTGGATTAGAATAAGTCTAGCGAGGACGAAAATGAACTTATTTGATTACCAATGACAGAAAATCACTTATTATATGCACAAGATTGGTTAAAGACCGTAATTGGATTAGAATAAGCCTAGGGTGGACGAAAATGACCTAAATGTGCAAATAATGACACAAAATCACATATTGGATGCACAAGATTGGTTAAAAACCTTAATTGGATTAGAATAAGCATAGGGAGGACCAAAATGACCTAAATGTGCAACCAGTGACACAAAATCACATATTGGATGCACATGATTGGTTAAAAACCCTAATTGGTTTAGAATAAGTTTAGCAAGGACGAAAATGACCTAATCGGATTACAAATGAAACAAAATCACTTATTATATGCACAAGATTGGTTAAAAACCCTAATTGGATTAGAATAAGCCTAGGGAGGACGAAAATGACCTAAATGTGCAACCAATGACACAAAATCACATATTCGATGCACAAGATTGCTGAAAAACCCTAATTGGATTAGAATAAGATTAGCGAGGACAAAAATGACCTAATCGGATTACAAATGACACAAAATCACTTATTATATGCACAAGATTGGTTAAAAACCCTAATTGGATTAGAATAAGCCTAGGGCGGACGAAAATGACCTAAATGTGCAACCAATGACACAAAATCACATATTGGATGCACAAGATTGGTTAAAAACCCTAATTGGATTAGAATAAGCCTAGGGAGGACGAAAATGACCTAAATGTTCAACCAATTACACAAAATGACACAAAATCACATATTGGATGCACAAGATTGGTTAAAAACCCTAATTGGATTAGAATAAGTTTAGCGAGGACGAAAATGACCTAATCGGATTACAAATGACACAAAATCACTTATTATATGCACAAGATTGGTTAAAAACCCTAATTGGATTAGAATAAGCCTAGGGAGGACGAAAATGACCTAAATGTGCAACCAATGACACAAAATCACATATTCCATGCACAAGATTGCTTAAAAACCCTAATTGGATTAGAATAAGTTTAGCGAGGACAAAAACGACCTAATCGGATTACAAATGACACATAATCACTTATTATATGCACATGATTGGTTAAAAACCCTAATTGGATTAGAATAAGCCTAGGGAGGACGAAAATGACCTAAATGTGCAACCAATGACACAAAATCACATATTCGATGCACAAGATTGGTGAAAAACCCTAATTGGATTAGAATAAGCCTAGGGAGGACGAAAATGACCTAAATGTTCAACCAATGACACAAAATGACACAAAATCACATATTGGATGCACAAGATTGGTTAAAAACCCTAATTGGATTATAATAAGCCTAGGGAGGACAAAAATGACCTAAATGTGCAACCAATGACACAAAATCACATATTGGATGCATAAGATTGGTTAAAAACCCCAATTGGATTAGAATAAGCTTAGCGAGGATGAAAATGACCTAATTGGATTACCAATGACATAAAATCACTTATTATATGCACAAGATTGGTTAAAAACCCTAATTGGATTAGAATAAGCCTAGGGAGGACAAAAATGACCTAAATGTGCAACCAATGATACAAAATCACATATTGGATGCATAAGATTGGTTAAAAACCCTAATTGGATTAGAATAAGCCTAGGGAGGACAAAAATGACCTAAATGTGCAACCAATGACACAAAATCACATATTGGATGCACAAGATTGGTTAAAAACCCTAATTGGATTAGAATAAGCCTAGGGGGGACAAAAATGACCTAAATGTGCAACCAATGACACAAAATCACATATTGGATGCACAAGATTGGTTAAAAACCCTAATTGGATTAGAATAAGACTAGGGAGGACGAAAATGACCTAAATGTGCAACCAATGACACAAAATCACATATTGGATGCACAAGATTGGTAAAAAACCCTAATTGGATTAGAATAAGCCTAGGGAGGACAAAAATGACCTAAATGTTCAACCAATTACACAAAATGACACAAAATCACATATTGGATGCACAAGATTTGTTAAAAACCCTATTTGGATTAGAATAAGCCTATGGAGGACAAAAATGACCTAAATGTGCAACCAATGACACAAAATCACATATTGGATGCACAAGATTGGTTAAAAACCCTAATTGGATTAGAATAAGTCTAGGGAGGACCAAAATGACCTAAATGTTAGACCAATGACACAAAGTCACATATTGGATGCACAAGATTGGTTAAAAACCCTAATTGGATTAGAACAAGTCTAGCGAGGACGAAAATGAACTTATTTGATTACCAATGACAGAAAATCACTTATTATATGCACAAGATTGGTTAAAGACCGTAATTGGATTAGAATAAGCCTAGGGTGGACGAAAATGACCTAAATGTGCAAATAATGACACAAAATCACATATTGGATGCACAAGATTGGTTAAAAACCTTAATTGGATTAGAATAAGCATAGGGAGGACCAAAATGACCTAAATGTGCAACCAGTGACACAAAATCACATATTGGATGCACATGATTGGTTAAAAACCCTAATTGGTTTAGAATAAGTTTAGCGAGGACGAAAATGACCTAATCGGATTACAAATGAAACAAAATCACTTATTATATGCACAAGATTGGTTAAAAACCCTAATTGGATTAGAATAAGCCTAGGGAGGACGAAAATGACCTAAATGTGCAACCAATGACACAAAATCACATATTCGATGCACAAGATTGCTGAAAAACCCTAATTGGATTAGAATAAGATTAGCGAGGACAAAAATGACCTAATCGGATTACAAATGACACAAAATCACTTATTATATGCACAAGATTGGTTAAAAACCCTAATTGGATTAGAATAAGCCTAGGGCGGACGAAAATGACCTAAATGTGCAACCAATGACACAAAATCACATATTGGATGCACAAGATTGGTTAAAAACCCTAATTGGAATAGAATAAGCCTAGGGAGGACGAAAATGACCTAAATGTTCAACCAATTACACAAAATGACACAAAATCACATATTGGATGCACAAGATTTGTTAAAAACCCTATTTGGATTAGAATAAGCCTATGGAGGACAAAAATGACCTAAATGTGCAACCAATGACACAAAATCACATATTGGATGCACAAGATTGGTTAAAAACCCTAATTGGATTAGAATAAGTCTAGGGAGGACCAAAATGACCTAAATGTTAGACCAATGACACAAAGTCACATATTGGATGCACAAGATTGGTTAAAAACCCAATTTGGATTAGAATAAGTCTAGCGAGGACGAAAATGAACTTATTGGATTACCAATGACAGAAAATCACTTATTATATGCACAAGATTGGTTAAAGACCGTAATTGGATTAGAATAAGCCTAGGGTGGACGAAAATGACCTAAATGTGCAAATAATGACACAAAATCACATATTGGATGCACAAGATTGGTTAAAAACCTTAATTGGATTAGAATAAGCATAGGGAGGACCAAAATGACCTAAATGTGCAACCAGTGACACAAAATCACATATTCGATGCACAAGATTGCTAAAAAACCCTAATTGGATTAGAATAAGATTAGCGAGGACAAAAATGACCTAATCGGATTACAAATGACACAAAATCACTTATTATATGCACAAGATTGGTGAAAAACCCTAATTGGTTTAGAATAAGTTTAGCGAGGACGAAAATGACCTAATCGGATTACAAATGACACAAAATCACTTATTATATGCACAAGATTGGTTAAAAACTCTAATTGGATTAGAATAAGCCTAGGGAGGACGAAAATGACCTAAATGTGCAACCAATGACACAAAATCACATATTGGATGCACAAGATTGGTTAAAAACCCTAATTGGATTAGAATAAGCCTAGGGAGGACGAAAATGACCTAAATGTTCAACCAATTACACAAAATGACACAAAATCACATATTGGATGCACAAGATTTGTTAAAAACCCTATTTGGATTAGAATAAGCCTATGGAGGACAAAAATGACCTAAATGTGCAACCAATGACACAAAATCACATATTGGATGCACAAGATTGGTCAAAAACCCTAATTGGATTAGAATAAGCCTAGGGAGGACGAAAATGACCTAAATGTGCAACGAATGACACAAAATCACATATTGGATGCACAAGATTGGTTAAAAACCCTAATTGGATTAGAATAAGTCTAGGGAGGACCAAAACGACTTAAATGTTCAACCAGTGACACAAAATCACATATTGGATGCACATGATTGGTTAAAAACCCTAATTGGTTTAGAATAAGTTTAGCGAGGACGAAAATGACCTAATCGGATTACAAATGAAACAAAATCACTTATTATATGCACAAGATTGGTTAAAAACCCTAATTGGATTAGAATAAGCCTAGGGAGGACGAAAATGACCTAAATGTGCAACCAATGACACAAAATCACATATTCGATGCACAAGATTGCTGAAAAACCCTAATTGGATTAGAATAAGATTAGCGAGGACAAAAATGACCTAATCGGATTACAAATGACACAAAATCACTTATTATATGCACAAGATTGGTTAAAAACCCTAATTGGATTAGAATAAGCCTAGGGCGGACGAAAATGACCTAAATGTGCAACCAATGACACAAAATCACATATTGGATGCACAAGATTGGTTAAAAACCCTAATTGGAATAGAATAAGCCTAGGGAGGACGAAAATGACCTAAATGTTCAACCAATTACACAAAATGACACAAAATCACATATTGGATGCACAAGATTTGTTAAAAACCCTATTTGGATTAGAATAAGCCTATGGAGGACAAAAATGACCTAAATGTGCAACCAATGACACAAAATCACATATTGGATGCACAAGATTGGTTAAAAACCCTAATTGGATTAGAATAAGTCTAGGGAGGACCAAAATGACCTAAATGTTAGACCAATGACACAAAGTCACATATTGGATGCACAAGATTGGTTAAAAACCCTAATTGGATTAGAACAAGTCTAGCGAGGACGAAAATGAACTTATTTGATTACCAATGACAGAAAATCACTTATTATATGCACAAGATTGGTTAAAGACCGTAATTGGATTAGAATAAGCCTAGGGTGGACGAAAATGACCTAAATGTGCAAATAATGACACAAAATCACATATTGGATGCACAAGATTGGTTAAAAACCTTAATTGGATTAGAATAAGCATAGGGAGGACCAAAATGACCTAAATGTGCAACCAGTGACACAAAATCACATATTGGATGCACATGATTGGTTAAAAACCCTAATTGGTTTAGAATAAGTTTAGCGAGGACGAAAATGACCTAATCGGATTACAAATGAAACAAAATCACTTATTATATGCACAAGATTGGTTAAAAACCCTAATTGGATTAGAATAAGCCTAGGGAGGACGAAAATGACCTAAATGTGCAACCAATGACACAAAATCACATATTCGATGCACAAGATTGCTGAAAAACCCTAATTGGATTAGAATAAGATTAGCGAGGACAAAAATGACCTAATCGGATTACAAATGACACAAAATCACTTATTATATGCACAAGATTGGTTAAAAACCCTAATTGGATTAGAATAAGCCTAGGGCGGACGAAAATGACCTAAATGTGCAACCAATGACACAAAATCACATATTGGATGCACAAGATTGGTTAAAAACCCTAATTGGATTAGAATAAGCCTAGGGAGGACGAAAATGACCTAAATGTTCAACCAATTACACAAAATGACACAAAATCACATATTGGATGCACAAGATTTGTTAAAAACCCTATTTGGATTAGAATAAGCCTATGGAGGACAAAAATGACCTAAATGTGCAACCAATGACACAAAATCACATATTGGATGCACAAGATTGGTCAAAAACCCTAATTGGATTAGAATAAGCCTAGGGAGGACGAAAATGACCTAAATGTGCAACGAATGACACAAAATCACATATTGGATGCACAAGATTGGTTAAAAACCCTAATTGGATTAGAATAAGTCTAGGGAGGACCAAAACGACCTAAATGTTCAACCAGTGACACAAAATCACATATTGGATGCACATGATTGGTTAAAAACCCTAATTGGTTTAGAATAAGTTTAGCGAGGACGAAAATGACCTAATCGGATTACAAATGAAACAAAATCACTTATTATATGCACAAGATTGGTTAAAAACCCTAATTGGATTAGAATAAGCCTAGGGAGGACGAAAATGACCTAAATGTGCAACCAATGACACAAAATCACATATTCGATGCACAAGATTGCTGAAAAACCCTAATTGGATTAGAATAAGATTAGCGAGGACAAAAATGACCTAATCGGATTACAAATGACACAAAATCACTTATTATATGCACAAGATTGGTGAAAAACCCTATTTGGATTAGAATAAGCCTAGGGAGGACGAAAATGACCTAATTGGATTACCAATAACACAAAATCACTTATTATATGCACAAGATTGGTTAAAAATTCTAATTGGATTAGAATAAGCCTAGAGAGGACGAAAATGACCTAAATGTGCAACCAATGACACAAAATCACATATTGGATGCACAAGATTGGTTAAAAACCCTAATTGGATTAGAATAAGCCTAGGGAGGACGAAAATGACCTAAATGTTCAACCAATTACACAAAATGACACAAAATCACATATTGGATGCACAAGATTTGTTAAAAACCCTATTTGGATTAGAATAAGCCTATGGAGGACAAAAATGACCTAAATGTGCAACCAATGACACAAAATCACATATTGGATGCACAAGATTGGTTAAAAACCCTAATTGGATTAGAATAAGTCTAGCGAGGACGAAAATGAACTTATTGGATTACCAATGACAGAAAATCACTTATTATATGCACAAGATTGGTTAAAGACCCTAATTGGATTAGAATAAGCCTAGGGAGGACGAAAATGACCTAAATGTTCAACCAATGACACAAAATGACACAAAATCACATATTGGATGCACAAGATTGGTTAAAAACCCTAATTGGATTAGAATAAGCCTTGGGAGGACAAAAATGACCTAAAGTGCAACCAATGACACAAAATCACATATTGGATGCACAAGATTGGTTAAAAACCCAAATTGGATTAGAATAAGCCTAGGGAGGACGAAAATGACCTAAATGTTCAACCAATGACACAAAATCACACAAAATCACATATTGGATGCACAAGATTGGTTAAAAACCCAAATTGGATTAGAATAAGCCTAGGGAGGATGAAAATGACCTAAATGTTCAACCAATGACACAAAATGACACAAAATCACATATTGGATGCATAAGATTGGTTAAAAACGCTAATTGGATTAGAATAAGCCTAACGAGGACGAAAATGACATAATTGGATTACCAATGACACAAAATCAGTTATTATATGCACAAGATTGGTTAAAAACCCTAATTGGATTAGAATAAGCCTAGGGAGGACAAAAATGACCTAAATGTGCAACCAATGACACAAAATCACATATTGGATGCACAAGATTGGTTAAAAACCCTAATTGGATTAGAATAAGCCTAGGGAGGACGAAAATGACCTAAATGTTCAACCAATGACACAAAATCGCATATGGGATGCACAACATTGGATTAAAATCCTAATTGGATTAGAATAAGCCTGGGGACGACGAAAATAACCTAAATGTTCAACCAATGACACAAAATCACATATTGGATGCACAAGATTGGTTAAAAACCCTAATTGGATTAGAATAAGCCTAGGGAGGACGAAAATGACCTAAATGTGCAACGAATGACACAAAATCACATATTGGATGCACAAGATTGGTTAAAAACCCTAATTGGATTAGAATAAGCCTAGGGAGGACAAAAATGACCTAAATGTGCAACCAATGACACAAAATCACATATTGGATGCACAAGATTGGTTAAAAACCCCAATTGGATTAGAATAAGCCTAGCAAGGACGAAAATGACCTAATTGGATTACCAATGACATAAAATCACTTATTTTATGCACAAGATTGGTTAAAAACCCTAATTGGATTAGAATAAGCCTAGGGAGGACAAAAATGACCTAAATGTGCAACCAATGACACAAAATCACATATTGGATGCACAAGATTGGTTAAAAACCCTAATTGGATTAGAATAAGCCTAGGGAGGACAAAAATGACCTAAATGTGCAACCAATGACACAAAATCACATATTGGATGCATAAGATTGGTTAAAAACCCCAATTGGATTAGAATAAGCCTAGCGAGGACGAAAATGACCTAATTGGATTACCAATGACATAAAATCACTTATTATATGCACAAGATTGGTTAAAAACCCTAATTGGATTAAAATAAGCCTAGGGAGGACAAAAATGACCTAAATGTGCAACCAATGACACAAAATCACATATTGGATGCACAAGATTGGTTAAAAACCCTAATTGGATTAGAATAAGCCTAGGGAGGACAAAAATGACCTAAATGTGCAACCAATGACACAAAATCACATATTGGATGCACAAGATTGGTTAAAAACCCTAATTGGATTAGAATAAGCCTAGCGAGAACGAAAATCACCTAATTGGATTACCGATGACAGAAAATCACTTATTATATGCACAAGATTGGTTAAAAACCTTAATTGGATTAGAATAAGCCTAGGGAGGACAAAAATGACCTAAATGTGCAACCAATGACACAAAATCACATATTGGATGCACAAGATTGGTTAAAAACCCTAATTGGATTAGAATAAGCCTAGGGAGGATGAAAATGACCTAAATGTTCAACCAATGACACAAAATGACACAAAATCACATTTGGATGCACAAGATTGGTTAAAAACCCTAATTGGATTAGAATAAGCCTAGGGAGGACGAAAATGACCTAAATGTTCAACCAATGACACAAAATCACATATTGGATGCACAAGATTGGTTAAAAACCCTAATTGGATTAGAATAAGCCTAGGGCGGACGAAAATGACCTAAATGTGCAACCAATGACACAAAATCACATATTGGATGCACAAGATTGGTTAAAAACCCTAATTGGATTAGAATAAGCCTAGGGAGGACGAAAATGACCTAAATGTTCAACCAATTACACAAAATGACACAAAATCACATATTGGATGCACAAGATTTGTTAAAAACCCTATTTGGATTAGAATAAGCCTATGGAGGACAAAAATGACCTAAATGTGCAACCAATGACACAAAATCACATATTGGATGCACAAGATTGGTTAAAAACCCTAATTGGATTAGAATAAGCCTAGGGAGGACGAAAATGACCTAAATGTTCAACCAATGACACAAAATCGCATATGGGATGCACAACATTGGATTAAAATCCTAATTGGATTAGAATAAGCCTGGGGACGACGAAAATGACCTAAATGTTCAACCAATGACACAAAATCACATATTGGATGCACAAGATTGGTTAAAAACCCTAATTGGATTAGAATAAGCCTAGGGAGGACGAAAATGACCTAAATGTGCAACGAATGACACAAAATCACATATTGGATGCACAAGATTGGTTAAAAACCCTTATTGGATTAGAATAAGCCTAGGGAGGACGAAAATGACCTAAATGTTCAACCAATAACACAAAATCACATATTGGATGCACAAGATTGGTTAAAAACCCTAATTGGATTAGAATAAGCCTAGGGAGGACGAAAATAACCTAAATGTTCAACCAATGACACAAAATGACACAAAATCACATATTGGATGCACAAGATTGGTAAAAAACCCTAATTGCATTAGAATAAGCCTAGGGAGGACGAAAATGACCTAAATGTTCAACCAATGACACAAAATCACATATTGGATGCACAAGATTGGTTAAAAACCCTAATTGGATTAGAATAAGCCTAGGGAGGACGAAAATGACTTAAATGTGCAACCAATGACACAAAATCACATATTGGATGCACAAGATTGGTTAAAAACCCTAATTGGATTAGAATAAGTTAAGCGAGGACGAAAATGACCTAATCGGATTACAAATGACACAAAATCACTTATTATATGCACAAGATTGGTTAAAAACCCTAATTGGATTAGAATAAGCCTAGGGAGGACGAAAATGACCTAAATGTGCAACCAATGACACAAAATCACATATTCCATGCACAAGATTGCTTAAAAACCCTAATTGGATTAGAATAAGTTTAGCGAGGACAAAAACGACCTAATCGGATTACAAATGACACATAATCACTTATTATATGCACATGATTGGTTAAAAACCCTAATTGGATTAGAATAAGCCTAGGGAGGACGAAAATGACCTAAATGTGCAACCAATGACACAAAATCACATATTCGATGCACAAGATTGGTGAAAAACCCTAATTGGATTAGAATAAGCCTAGGGAGGACGAAAATGACCTAAATGTTCAACCAATGACACAAAATGACACAAAATCACATATTGGATGCACAAGATTGGTTAAAAACCCTAATTGGATTATAATAAGCCTAGGGAGGACAAAAATGACCTAAATGTGCAACCAATGACACAAAATCACATATTGGATGCATAAGATTGGTTAAAAACCCCAATTGGATTAGAATAAGCTTAGCGAGGATGAAAATGACCTAATTGGATTACCAATGACATAAAATCACTTATTATATGCACAAGATTGGTTAAAAACCCTAATTGGATTAGAATAAGCCTAGGGAGGACAAAAATGACCTAAATGTGCAACCAATGATACAAAATCACATATTGGATGCATAAGATTGGTTAAAAACCCTAATTGGATTAGAATAAGCCTAGGGAGGACAAAAATGACCTAAATGTGCAACCAATGACACAAAATCACATATTGGATGCACAAGATTGGTTAAAAACCCTAATTGGATTAGAATAAGCATAGGGAGGACCAAAATGACCTAAATGTGCAACCAGTGACACAAAATCACATATTGGATGCACATGATTGGTTAAAAACCCTAATTGGATTAGAATAGGTTTAGCGAGGACGAAAATGACCTAATCGGATTACAAATGACACAAAATCACTTATTATATGCACAAGATTGGTTAAAAACCCTAATTGGATTAGAATAAGCCTAGGGAGGACGAAAATGACCTAAATGTGCAACCAATGACACAAAATCACATATTCGATGCACAAGATTGCTGAAAAACCCTAATTGGATTAGAATAAGATTAGCGAGGACAAAAATGACCTAATCGGATTACAAATGACACAAAATCACTTATTATATGCACAAGATTGGTTAAAAACCCTAATTGGATTAGAATAAGCCTAGGGCGGACGAAAATGACCTAAATGTGCAACCAATGACACAAAATCACATATTGGATGCACAAGATTGGTTAAAAACCCTAATTGGAATAGAATAAGCCTAGGGAGGACGAAAATGACCTAAATGTTCAACCAATTACACAAAATGACACAAAATCACATATTGGATGCACAAGATTTGTTAAAAACCCTATTTGGATTAGAATAAGCCTATGGAGGACAAAAATGACCTAAATGTGCAACCAATGACACAAAATCACATATTGGATGCACAAGATTGGTTAAAAACCCTAATTGGATTAGAATAAGTCTAGCGAGGACGAAAATGAACTTATTGGATTACCAATGACAGAAAATTACTTATTATATGCACAAGATTGGTTAAAGACCCTAATTGGATTAGAATAAGCCTAGGGAGGACGAAAATGACCTAATTGGATTACCAATGACATAAAATCACTTATTATGTGCACAAGATTGGTTAATAACCCTAATTGGATTAGAATAAGCCTAGGGAGGACAAAAATGACCTAAATGTGCAACCAATGACACAAAATCACATATTGGATGCACAAGATTGGTTAAAAACCCTAATTGGAATAGAATAAGTCTAGGGAGGACCAAAACGACCTAAATGTTCAACCAATGACAAAAAATCGCATATGGGATGCACAACATTGGATTAAAATCCTAATTGGATTAGAATAAGCCTGGGGAGGACGAAAATGACCTAAATGTTTAACCAATGATACAAAATCACATATTGGATGCACAAGATTGGTCAAAAACCCTAATTGGATTAGAATAAGCCTAGGGAGGACGAAAATGACCTAAATGTGCAACGAATGACACAAAATCACATATTGGATGCACAAGATTGGTTAAAAACCCTAATTGGATTAGAATAAGTCTAGGGAGGACCAAAACGACCTAAATGTTCAACCAGTGACACAAAATCACATATTGGATGCACATGATTGGTTAAAAACCCTAATTGGTTTAGAATAAGTTTAGCGAGGACGAAAATGACCTAATCGGATTACAAATGACACAAAATCACTTATTATATGCACAAGATTGGTTAAAAACTCTAATTGGATTAGAATAAGCCTAGGGAGGACGAAAATGACCTAAATGTGCAACCAATGACACAAAATCACATATTGGATGCACAAGATTGGTTAAAAACCCTAATTGGATTAGAATAAGCCTAGGGAGGACGAAAATGACCTAAATGTTCAACCAATTACACAAAATGACACAAAATCACATATTGGATGCACAAGATTTGTTAAAAACCCTATTTGGATTAGAATAAGCCTATGGAGGACAAAAATGACCTAAATGTGCAACCAATGACACAAAATCACATATTGGATGCACAAGATTGGTTAAAAACCCTAATTGGATTAGAATAAGCCTAGGGAGGACGAAAATGACCTAAATGTTCAACCAATGACACAAAATCGCATATGGGATGCACAACATTGGATTAAAATCCTAATTGGATTAGAATAAGCCTGGGGACGACGAAAATGACCTAAATGTTCAACCAATGACACAAAATCACATATTGGATGCACAAGATTGGTTAAAAACCCTAATTGGATTAGAATAAGCCTAGGGAGGACGAAAATGACCTAAATGTGCAACGAATGACACAAAATCACATATTGGATGCACAAGATTGGTTAAAAACCCTAATTGGATTAGAATAAGCCTAGGGAGAACAAAAATGACCTAAATGTGCAACCAATGACACAAAATCACATATTGGATGCACAAGATTGGTTAAAAACCCTAATTGGATTAGAATAAGCCTAGGGAGGACTAAAATGACCTAAATGTGCAACCAGTGACACAAAATTACATATTCGATGCACAAGATTGGTGAAAAACCTTAATTGGATTAGAATAAGCCTAGGGAGGACGAAAATGACCTAAATGTTCAACCAATTACACAAAATGACACAAAATCACATATTGGATGCACAAGATTGGTTAAAAACCCTAATTGGATTAGAATAAGCCTAGGGAGAAAGAAAATGACCTAAATGTTCAACCAATGACACAAAATCACACAAAATCACATATTGGATGCACAAGATTGGTTAAAAACCCTAATTGGATTATAATAAGCCTAGGGAGGACAAAAATGACCTAAATGTGCAACCAATGACACAAAATCACATATTGGATGCATAAGATTGGTTAAAAACCCTAATTGGATTAGAATAAGCCTAGGGAGGACAAAAATGACCTAAATGTGCAACCAATGACACAAAATCACATATTGGATGCACAAGATTGGTTAAAAACCCTAATTGGATTAGAATAAGCATAGGGAGGACCAAAATGACCTAAATGTGCAACCAGTGACACAAAATCACATATTGGATGCACATGATTGGTTAAAAACCCTAATTGGATTAGAATAGGTTTAGCGAGGACGAAAATGACCTAAACGGATTACAAATGACACAAAATCACTTATTATATGCACAAGATTGGTTAAAAACCCTAATTGGATTAGAATAAGCCTAGGGAGGACGAAAATGACCTAAATGTGCAACCAATGACACAAAATCACATATTCCATGCACAAGATTGCTTAAAAACCCTAATTGGATTAGAATAAGTTTAGCGAGGACAAAAACGACCTAATCGGATTACAAATGACACATAATCACTTATTATATGCACATGATTGGTTAAAAACCCTAATTGGATTAGAATAAGCCTAGGGAGGACGAAAATGACCTAAATGTGCAACCAATGACACAAAATCACATATTCGATGCACAAGATTGGTGAAAAACCCTAATTGGATTAGAATAAGCCTAGGGAGGACGAAAATGACCTAAATGTTCAACCAATGACACAAAATGACACAAAATCACATATTGGATGCACAAGATTGGTTAAAAACCCTAATTGGATTATAATAAGCCTAGGGAGGACAAAAATGACCTAAATGTGCAACCAATGACACAAAATCACATATTGGATGCATAAGATTGGTTAAAAACCCCAATTGGATTAGAATAAGCTTAGCGAGGATGAAAATGACCTAATTGGATTACCAATGACATAAAATCACTTATTATATGCACAAGATTGGTTAAAAACCCTAATTGGATTAGAATAAGCCTAGGGAGGACAAAAATGACCTAAATGTGCAACCAATGACACAAAATCACATATTGGATGCATAAGATTGGTTAAAAACCCTAATTGGATTAGAATAAGCCTAGGGAGGACGAAAATGACCTAAATGTGCAACCAATGACACAAAATCACATATTGGATGCACAAGATTGGTTAAAAACCCTAATTGGATTAGAATAAGCTTAGGGAGGACGAAAATGACCTAAATGTTCAACCAATGACACAAAATGACACAAAATCACATATTGGATGCACAAGATTGCTTAAAAACCCTAATTGGATTAGAATAAGCCTAGGGAGGACGAAAATGACCTAAATGTTCAACCAATGACACAAAATGACACAAAATCACATATTGGATGCACAAGATTGGTTAAAAACCCTAATTGGATTATAATAAGCCTAGGGAGGACGAAAATGACCTAAACATTCAACCAATGACACAAAATCACATATTTGATGCACATGATTGGTTAAAAACCCTAATTGGATTAGAATAAGCCTAGGGAGGACGAAAATGACCTAAATGTTCAACCAATGACACAAAATGGCTCAAAATCACATATTGGATGCACAAGATTGGTTAAAAACCCTAATTGGATTAGAATAAGCCTAGAGAGGATGGAAATGACCTAAACGTTCAACCAATGACATAAAATCACATATTTGATGCACAAGATTGGTTAAAAACCCTAATTGGATTAGAATAAGCCTAGGGAGGACGAAAATGACCTAAATGTTCAACCAATGACACAAAATGACACAAAATCACATATTGGATGCACAAGATTGGTTAAAAACCCTAATTGGATTAGAATAAGCCTAGGGAGGACCAAAATTACCTAAACGTTCAACCAATGACACAAAATGACACAAAATCACATATTTGATGCACAAGATTGGTTAAAAACCCTAATTGGATTAGAATAAGCCTAGGGAGGACGAAAATGACCTAAATGTTCAACCAATGACACAAAATGACATATTGGATGCACAAGATTGGTTAAAAACCCTAATTGGATTAGAATAAGCCTAGGGAGGACAAAAATGACCTAAATGTGCAACCAATGACACAAAATCACATATTGGATGCACAAGATTGGTTAAAAACCCTAATTGGATTAGAATAAGCCTAGGGAGGACGAAAATGACCTAAATGTTCAACCAATGACACAAAATCGCATATGGGATGCACAACATTGGATTAAAATCCTAATTGGATTAGAATAAGCCTGGGGACGACGAAAATGAACTTATTGGATTACCAATGACAGAAAATCACTTATTTTATGCACAAGATTGGTTAAAAACCCTAATTGGATTAGAATAAGCCTAGGGAGGACAAAAATGACCTAAATGTGCAACCAATGACACAAAATCACATATTGGATGCACAAGATTGGTTAAAAACCCTAATTGGATTAGAATAAGCCTAGGGGGGACAAAAATGACCTAAATGTGCAACCAATGACACAAAATCACATATTGGATGCACAAGATTGGTTAAAAACCCTAATTGGATTAGAATAAGACTAGGGAGGACGAAAATGACCTAAATGTGCAACCAATGACACAAAATCACATATTGGATGCACAAGATTGGTAAAAAACCCTAATTGGATTAGAATAAGCCTAGGGAGGACAAAAATGACCTAAATGTTCAACCAATTACACAAAATGACACAAAATCACATATTGGATGCACAAGATTTGTTAAAAACCCTATTTGGATTAGAATAAGCCTATGGAGGACAAAAATGACCTAAATGTGCAACCAATGACACAAAATCACATATTGGATGCACAAGATTGGTTAAAAACCCTAATTGGATTAGAATAAGTCTAGGGAGGACCAAAATGACCTAAATGTTAGACCAATGACACAAAGTCACATATTGGATGCACAAGATTGGTTAAAAACCCTAATTGGATTAGAACAAGTCTAGCGAGGACGAAAATGAACTTATTTGATTACCAATGACAGAAAATCACTTATTATATGCACAAGATTGGTTAAAGACCGTAATTGGATTAGAATAAGCCTAGGGTGGACGAAAATGACCTAAATGTGCAAATAATGACACAAAATCACATATTGGATGCACAAGATTGGTTAAAAACCTTAATTGGATTAGAATAAGCATAGGGAGGACCAAAATGACCTAAATGTGCAACCAGTGACACAAAATCACATATTGGATGCACATGATTGGTTAAAAACCCTAATTGGTTTAGAATAAGTTTAGCGAGGACGAAAATGACCTAATCGGATTACAAATGAAACAAAATCACTTATTATATGCACAAGATTGGTTAAAAACCCTAATTGGATTAGAATAAGCCTAGGGAGGACGAAAATGACCTAAATGTGCAACCAATGACACAAAATCACATATTCGATGCACAAGATTGCTGAAAAACCCTAATTGGATTAGAATAAGATTAGCGAGGACAAAAATGACCTAATCGGATTACAAATGACACAAAATCACTTATTATATGCACAAGATTGGTTAAAAACCCTAATTGGATTAGAATAAGCCTAGGGCGGACGAAAATGACCTAAATGTGCAACCAATGACACAAAATCACATATTGGATGCACAAGATTGGTTAAAAACCCTAATTGGATTAGAATAAGCCTAGGGAGGACGAAAATGACCTAAATGTTCAACCAATTACACAAAATGACACAAAATCACATATTGGATGCACAAGATTTGTTAAAAACCCTATTTGGATTAGAATAAGCCTATGGAGGACAAAAATGACCTAAATGTGAACCCAATGACACAAAATCACATATTGGATGCACAAGATTGGTCAAAAACCCTAATTGGATTAGAATAAGCCTAGGGAGGACGAAAATGACCTAAATGTGCAACGAATGACACAAAATCACATATTGGATGCACAAGATTGGTTAAAAACCCTAATTGGATTAGAATAAGTCTAGGGAGGACCAAAACGACCTAAATGTTCAACCAGTGACACAAAATCACATATTGGATGCACATGATTGGTTAAAAACCCTAATTGGTTTAGAATAAGTTTAGCGAGGACGAAAATGACCTAATCGGATTACAAATGAAACAAAATCACTTATTATATGCACAAGATTGGTTAAAAACCCTAATTGGATTAGAATAAGCCTAGGGAGGACGAAAATGACCTAAATGTGCAACCAATGACACAAAATCACATATTCGATGCATAAGATTGCTGAAAAACCCTAATTGGATTAGAATAAGATTAGCGAGGACAAAAATGACCTAATCGGATTACAAATGACACAAAATCACTTATTATATGCACAAGATTGGTGAAAAACCCTAATTGGATTAGAATAAGCCTAGGGAGGACGAAAATGACCTAATTGGATTACCAATAACACAAAATCACTTATTATATGCACAAGATTGGTTAAAAACTCTAATTGGATTAGAATAAGCCTAGGGAGGACGAAAATGACCTAAATGTGCAACCAATGACACAAAATCACATATTGGATGCACAAGATTGGTTAAAAACCCTAATTGGATTAGAATAAGCCTAGGGAGGACGAAAATGACCTAAATGTGCAACCAGTGACACAAAATCACATATTGGATGCACAAGATTGGTTAAAAACCCTAATTGGATTAGAATAAGTCTAGCGAGGACGAAAATGAACTTATTGGACTACCAATGACAGAAAATTACTTATTATATGCACAAGATTGGTTAAAGACCCTAATTGGATTAGAATAAGCCTAGGGAGGACGAAAATGACCTAATTGGATTACCAATGACATAAAATCACTTATTATGTGCACAAGATTGGTTAAAAACCCTAATTGGATTAGAATAAGCCTAGGGAGGACAAAAATGACCTAAATGTGCAACCAATGACACAAAATCACATATTGGATGCACAAGATTGGTTAAAAACCCTAATTGGAATAGAATAAGCCTAGGGAGGACGAAAATCACCTAAATGTTCAACCAATGACAAAAAATCGCATATGGGATGCACAACATTGGATTAAAATCCTAATTGGATTAGAATAAGCCTGGGGAGGACGAAAATGACCTAAATGTTTAACCAATGATACAAAATCACATATTGGATGCACAAGATTGGTCAAAAACCCTAATTGGATTAGAATAAGCCTAGGGAGGACGAAAATGACCTAAATGTGCAACGAATGACACAAAATCACATATTGGATGCACAAGATTGGTTAAAAACCCTAATTGGATTAGAATAAATCTAGGGAGGACCAAAACGACCTAAATGTTCAACCAGTGACACAAAATCACATATTGGATGCACATGATTGGTTAAAAACCCTAATTGGTTTAGAATTAGTTTAGCGAGGACGAAAATGACCTAATCGGATTACAAATGACACAAAATCACTTATTATATGCACAAGATTGGTTAAAAACCCTAATTGGATTAGAATAAGCCTAGGGAGGACGAAAATGACCTAAATGTGCAACCAATGACACAAAATCACATATTCGATGCACAAGATTGCTGAAAAACCCTAATTGGATTAGAATAAGATTAGCGAGTACAAAAATGACCTAATCGGATTACAAATGACACAAAATCACTTATTATATGCACAAGATTGGTTAAAAATCCTAATTGGATTAGAATACGCCTAGGGAGGACGAAAATCACCTAAATGTGCAACCAATGACACAAAATCACATATTCGATGCACAAGATTGGTGAAAAACCCTAATTGGATTAGAATAAGCCTAGGGAGGACAAAAATGACCTAAATGTTCAACCAATTACACAAAATGACACAAAATCACATATTGGATGCACAAGATTGGTTAAAAACCCTAATTGGATTTGAATAAGCCTAGGGAGGACGAAAATGACCTAAAT
>JBBPBQ010000006.1:7413504-7429538 GCA_037974755.1 Cicer yamashitae | reverse complement strand
GTTAAAAACCCTAATTGGATTAGAATAAGCCTAGGGAGGACGAAAATGACCTAAATGTTCAACCAATGACACATAATGACACAAAATCACATATTGGATGCAGAAGATTGGTTAAAAACCCTAATTGGATTATAATAAGCCTAGGGAGGACAAAAATGACCTAAATGTGCAACCAATGACACAAAATCACATATTGGATGCATAAGATTGGTTAAAAACCCCAATTGGATTAGAATAAGCATAGCGAGGACGAAAATGACCTAATTGGATTACCAATGACATAAAATCACTTATTATATGCACAAGATTGGTTAAAAACCCTAATTGGATTAGAATAATCCTAGGGAGGACAAAAATGACCTAAATGTGCAACCAATGACACAAAATCACATATTGGATGCACAAGATTGGATATAAATCCTAATTGGATTACAATAAGCCTAGGGAGGACGAAAATGACCTAAATGTTCAACCAATGACACAAAATGACACAAAATCACATATTGGATGCACAAGATTGGTTAAAAACTCAAATTGGATTAGAATAAGCCTAGGGAGGACAAAAATGACCTAAATGTGCAACCAATGACACAAAATCACATATTGGATGCACAAGATTGGTTAAAAACCCTAATTGGATTATAATAAGCCTAGGGAGGACGAAAATGACCTAAATGTTCAACCAATGACACAAAATCGCATATGGGATGCACAACATTGGATTAAAATCCTAATTGAATTAGAATAAGCCTGGGGAGGACGAAAATGACCTAAATGTTCAACCAATGACACAAAATCACATATTGGATGCACAAGATTGGTTAAAAACCCTAATTGGATTAGAATAAGCCTAGGGAGGACGAAAATGACTTAAATGTGCAACCAATGACACAAAATCACATATTGGATGCACAAGATTGGTTAAAAACCCTAATTGGATTAGAATAAGTCTAGCGAGGACGAAAATGAACTTATTGGATTACCAATTACAGAAAATCACTTATTATATGCACAAGATTGGTTAAAAACCCTAATTGGATTAGAATAAGGCTAGGGGGGACGAAAATTACCTAAATGTGCAAATAATGACACAAAATCACATATTGGATGCACAAGATTGGTTAAAAACCCTAATTGGATTAGAATAAGCATAGGGAGGACCAAAATGACCTAAATGTGCAACCAGTGACACAAAATCACATATTGGATGCACATGATTGGTTAAAAACCCTAATTGGATTAGAATAGGTTTAGCGAGGACGAAAATGACCTAATCGGATTACAAATGACACAAAATCACTTATTATATGCACAAGATTGGTTAAAAACCCTAATTGGATTAGAATAAGCCTAGGGAGGACGAAAATGACCTAAATGTGCAACCAATGACACAAAATCACATATTCCATGCACAAGATTGCTGAAAAACCCTAATTGGATTAGAATAAGTTTAGTGAGGACAAAAACGACCTAATCGGATTACAAATGACACATAATCACTTATTATATGCACATGATTGGTTAAAAACCCTAATTGGATTAGAATAAGCCTAGGGAGGACGAAAATGACCTAAATGTGCAACCAATGACACAAAATCACATATTCGATGCACAAGATTGGTGAAAAACCCTAATTGGATTAGAATAAGCCTAGGGAGGACGAAAATGACCTAAATGTTCAACCAATGACACAAAATGACACAAAATCACATATTGGATGCACAAGATTGGTTAAAAACCCTAATTGGATTATAATAAGCCTAGGGAGGACAAAAATGACCTAAATGTGCAACCAATGACACAAAATCACATATTGGATGCATAAGATTGGTTAAAAACCCCAATTGGATTAGAATAAGCTTAGCGAGGATGAAAATGACCTAATTGGATTACCAATGACATAAAATCACTTATTATATGCACAAGATTGGTTAAAAACCCTAATTGGATTAGAATAAGCCTAGGGAGGACAAAAATGACCTAAATGTGCAACCAATGATACAAAATCACATATTGGATGCATAAGATTGGTTAAAAACCCTAATTGGATTAGAATAAGCCTAGGGAGGACAAAAATGACCTAAATGTGCAACCAATGACACAAAATCACATATTGGATGCACAAGATTGGTTAAAAACCCTAATTGGATTAGAATAAGCCTAGGGAGGACTAAAATGACCTAAATGTGCAACCAGTGACACAAAATTACATATTCGATGCACAAGATTGGTGAAAAACCTTAATTGGATTAGAATAAGCCTAGGGAGGACGAAAATGACCTAAATGTTCAACCAATTACACAAAATGACACAAAATCACATATTGGATGCACAAGATTGGTTAAAAACCCTAATTGGATTAGAATAAGCCTAGGGAGAAAGAAAATGACCTAAATGTTCAACCAATGACACAAAATCACACAAAATCACATATTGGATGCACAAGATTGGTTAAAAACCCTAATTGGATTATAATAAGCCTAGGGAGGACAAAAATGACCTAAATGTGCAACCAATGACACAAAATCACATATTGGATGCATAAGATTGGTTAAAAACCCTAATTGGATTAGAATAAGCCTAGGGAGGACAAAAATGACCTAAATGTGCAACCAATGACACAAAATCACATATTGGATGCACAAGATTGGTTAAAAACCCTAATTGGATTAGAATAAGCCTAGCGAGGACGAAAATTACCTAATTGGATTACCGATGACAGAAAATCACTTATTATATGCACAAAATTGTCTAAAAACCCTAATTGGATTAGAATAAGCCTAGGGAGGACAAAAATAACCTAAATGTGCAACCAACGACACAAAATCACATATCGGATGCACAAGATTGGTTAAAAACCCTAATTGGATTAGAATAAGCCTAGGGAGGACGAAAATGACCTAAATGTTCAACCAATGACACAAAATCACATATTGGATGCACAAGATTGGTTAAAAACCCTAATTGGATTAGAATAAGCCTAGGGAGGACAAAAATGACCTAAATGTGCAACCAATGACACAAAATCACATATTGGATGCACAAGATTGGTTAAAAACCCTAATTGGATTAGAATATGCCTAGGGAGGACAAAAATGACCTAAATGTGCAACCAGTGACACAAAATCACATATTGGATGCATAAGATTGGTTATAAACCCCAATTGGATTAGAATAAGCCTAGCGAGGACGAAAATGACCTAATTGGATTACCAATGACATAAAATCACTTATTATATGCACAAGATTGGTTAAAAACCCTAATTGGATTAGAATAAGCCTAGGGAGGACAAAAATGACCTAAATGTGCAACCAGTGACACAAAATCACATATTGGATGCACAAGATTGGTTAAAAACCCTAATTGGATTAGAATAATCCTAGCGAGGACGAAAATGACCTAATTGGATTACCAATAACACAAAATCACTTATTATATGCACAAGATTGGTTAAAAACCCTAATTGGATTAGAATAAGCCTAGGGAGGACGAAAATGACCTAAATGTGCAACCAATGACACAAAATCACATATTGGATGCAAAAGATTGGTTAAAAACCCTAATTGGATTAGAATAAGCTTAGGGAGGACGAAAATGACATAAATGTTCAACCAATGACACAAAATGACACAAAATCACATATTGGATGCACAAGATTGGTTAAAAACCCTAATTGGATTAGAATAAGCCTAGGGAGGACAAAAATGACCTAAATGTGCAACCAATGACACAAAATCACATATTGGATGCACAAGATTAGTTAAAAACCCTAATTAGATTAGAATAAGCCTAGGGAGGACGAAAATGACCTAAATGTTCAACCAATGACACAAAATGACACAAAATCACATATTGGATGCACAAGATTGGTTAAAAACCCTAATTGGATTAGAATAAGCCTAGGGAGGACGAAAATGACCTAAATGTTCAACCAATGATACAAAATGACACAAAATCACATATTGGATGCACAAGATTTGTTAAAAACCATAATTGGATAAGAATAACCCAAGGGAGGACGAAAATGACCTAAATGTTCAACCAATGACACTAAATGACATATTGGATGCACAAGATTGGTTAAAAACCCTAATTGGATTAGATTAAGCCTAGGGAGGACGATAATGACCTAAATGTTCAACCAATGACACAAAATCACATATTGGATGCACAAGATTGGTTAAAAACCTTAATTGGATTAGAATAAGCCTAGGGAGGACGAAAATGACCTAAATGTTCAACCAATGACACAAAATGACACAAAATCACATATTGGATGCACAAGATTGGTTAAAAACCCTAATTGGATTAGAATAAGCCTAGGGAGGACGAAAATGACCTAAATGTTCAACCAATGATACAAAATGACGCAAAATCACATATTGGACGCACAAGATTGGTTAAAAACCCTAATTGGATTAGAATAAGCCTAGGGAGGACGAAAATGACCTAAATGTTCAACCAATGACACAAAATGACACAAAATCACATATTGGATGCACAAGATTGGTTAAAAACCCTAATTGGATTAGAATAAGCCTAGGGAGGACGAAAATGACCTAAACGTTCAACCAATGACACAAAATCACATATTGGATGCACAAGATTGGATAAAAACCCTAATTAAATTAGAATAAGCCTAGGGAGGACGAAAATGACCTAAATGTTCAACCAATGACACAAAATGACTTATTGGATGCACAACATTGTTTAAAACCCCTAATTGGATTAGAATAAGCCTAGGGAGGACGAAAATGACCTAAATGTTCAACCAATGACACAAAATGACACAAAATCACATATTGGATGCACAAGATTGGTTAAAAACCCTAATTGGATTAGAATAAGCCTAGGGAGGACGAAAATGACCTAAATGTTCAACCAATGACACAAAATGACACAAAATCACATATTGGATGCACAAGATTGGTTAAAAACCCTAATTGGATTAGAATAAGCCTAGGGAGGACCAAAATTACCTAAACGTTCAACCAATGACACAAAATGACACAAAATCACATATTTGATGCACAAGATTGGTTAAAAACCCTAATTGGATTAGAATAAGCCTAGGGAGGACGAAAATGACCTAAATGTTCAACCAATGACACAAAATGACATATTGGATGCACAAGATTGGTTAAAAACCCTAATTGGATTAGAATAAGCCTAGGGAGGACAAAAATGACCTAAATGTGCAACCAATGACACAAAATCACATATTGGATGCACAAGATTGGTTAAAAACCCTAATTGGATTAGAATAAGCCTAGGGAGGACGAAAATGACCTAAATGTTCAACCAATGACACAAAATCGCATATGGGATGCACAACATTGGATTAAAATCCTAATTGGATTAGAATAAGCCTGGGGACGACGAAAATGAACTTATTGGATTACCAATGACAGAAAATCACTTATTTTATGCACAAGATTGGTTAAAAACCCTAATTGGATTAGAATAAGCCTAGGGAGGACAAAAATGACCTAAATGTGCAACCAATGACACAAAATCACATATTGGATGCACAAGATTGGTTAAAAACCCTAATTGGATTAGAATAAGCCTAGGGAGGACGAAAATGACCTAAATGTTCAACCAATGACACAAAATCGCATATGGGATGCACAACATTGGATTAAAATCCTAATTGGATTAGAATAAGCCTGGGGACGACGAAAATAACCTAAATGTTCAACCAATGACACAAAATCACATATTGGATGCACAAGATTGGTTAAAAACCCTAATTGGATTAGAATAAGCCTAGGGAGGACGAAAATGACCTAAATGTGCAACCAATGACACAAAATCACATATTGGATGCACAAGATTGGTTAAAAACCCTAATTGGATTAGAATAAGCCTAGGGAGGACCAAAATGACCTAAATGTTCAACCAATGACACAAAATCACTTATTATATGCACAAGATTGGTTAAAAACCCTAATTGGATTAGAATAAGCCTAGGGAGGACGAAAATGACCTAAATGTGCAACCAATGACACAAAATCACATATTCGATGCACAAGATTGGTGAAAAACCCTAATTGGATTAGAATAAGCCTAGGGAGGACGAAAATGACCTAAATGTTCAACCAATGACACAAAATCACATATTGGATGCACAAGATTGGTTAAAAACCCTAATTGGATTATAATTAGCCTAGGGAGGACAAAAATGACCTAAATGTGCAACCAATGACACAAAATCACATATTGGATGCATAAGATTGGTTAAAAACCCCAATTGGATTAGAATAAGCCTAGCGAGGACGAAAATGACCTAAATGGATTACCAATGACATATAATCACTTATTATATGCACAAGATTGGTTAAAAACCCTAATTGGATTAGAATAAGCCTAGGGAGGACAAAAATGACCTAAATGTGCAACCAATGACACAAAATCACATATTGGATGCACAACATTGGTTAAAAACCCTAATTGGATAAGAATAAGCCTAGGGAGGACGAAAATGACCTAAATGTGCAACCAATGACACAAAATCACATATTGGATGCATAAGATTGGTTAAAAACCCTAATTGGATTAGAATAAGCCTAGGGAGGACGAAAATAACCTAAATGTGCAACCAATGACACAAAATCACATATTCGATGCACAAGATTGGTGAAAAACCCTAATTGGATTAGAATAAGCCTAGGGAGGACGAAAATGACCTAAATGTTCAACCAATGACACAAAATGACACAAAATCACATATTGGATGCACAAGATTGGTTAAAAACCCTAATTGGATTATAATTAGCCTAGGGAGGACAAAAATGATCTAAATGTGCAACCAATGACACAAAATCACATATTGGATGCATAAGATTGGTTAAAAACCCCAATTGGATTAGAATAAGCCTAGCGAGGACGAAAATGACCTAAATGGATTACCAATGACATATAATCACTTATTATATGCACAAGATTGGTTAAAAACCCTAATTGGATTAGAATAAGCCTAGGGAGGACAAAAATGACCTAAATGTGCAACCAATGACACAAAATCACATATTGGATGGCCAACATTGGTTAAAAACCCTAATTGGATAAGAATAAGCCTAGGGAGGACGAAAATGACCTAAATGTGCAACCAATGACACAAAATGACATATTCGATGCACAAGATTGGTGAAAAACCCTAATTGGATTAGAATAAGCCTAGGGAGGACGAAAATGAACTTATTGGATTACCAATTACAGAAAATCACTTATTATATGCACAAGATTGGTTAAAGACCCTAATTGGATTAGAATAAGCCTAGGGAGGACGAAAATGACCTAAATGTGCAAATAATGACACAAAATCACATATTGGATGCACAAGATTGGTTAAAAACCCTAATTGGATTAGAATAAGCATAGGGAGGACCAAAATGACCTAAATGTGCAACCAGTGACACAAAATCACATATTGGATGCACATGATTGGTTAAAAACCCTAATTGGATTAGAATAGGTTTAGCGAGGACGAAAATGACCTAATCGGATTACAAATGACACAAAATCACTTATTATATGCACAAGATTGGTTAAAAACCCTAATTGGATTAGAATAAGCCTAGGGAGGACGAAAATGACCTAAATGTGCAACCAATGACACAAAATCACATATTCCATGCACAAGATTGCTTAAAAACCCTAATTGGATTAGAATAAGTTTAGCGAGGACAAAAACGACCTAATCGGATTACAAATGACACATAATCACTTATTATATGCACATGATTGGTTAAAAACCCTAATTGGATTAGAATAAGCCTAGGGAGGACGAAAATGACCTAAATGTGCAACCAATGACACAAAATCACATATTCGATGCACAAGATTGGTGAAAAACCCTAATTGGATTAGAATAAGCCTAGGGAGGACGAAAATGACCTAAATGTTCAACCAATGACACAAAATGACACAAAATCACATATTGGATGCACAAGATTGGTTAAAAACCCTAATTGGATTATAATAAGCCTAGGGAGGACAAAAATGACCTAAATGTGCAACCAATGACACAAAATCACATATTGGATGCATAAGATTGGTTAAAAACCCCAATTGGATTAGAATAAGCTTAGCGAGGATGAAAATGACCTAATTGGATTACCAATGACATAAAATCACTTATTATATGCACAAGATTGGTTAAAAACCCTAATTGGATTAGAATAAGCCTAGGGAGGACAAAAATGACCTAAATGTGCAACCAATGATACAAAATCACATATTGGATGCATAAGATTGGTTAAAAACCCTAATTGGATTAGAATAAGCCTAGGGAGGACAAAAATGACCTAAATGTGCAACCAATGACACAAAATCACATATTGGATGCACATGATTGGTTAAAAACCCTAATTGGATTAGAATAAGCCTAGGGAGGACGAAAATGACCTAAATGTGCAAACAATGACACAAAATGACATATTCGATGCACAAGATTGGTGAAAAACCCTAATTGGATTAGAATAAGCCTAGGGAGGACGAAAATGACCTTAATGTTCAACCAATTACACAAAATGACACAAAATCACATATTGGATGCACAAGATTGGTTAAAAACCCTAATTGCATTAGAATAAGCCTAGGGAGGACGAAAATGACCTAAATGTTCAACCAATGACACAAAATGACACAAAATCACATATTGGATGCACAAGATTGGTTAAAAACCCTAATTGGATTATAATAAGCCTAGGGAGGACAAAAATGACCTAAATGTGCAACCAATGACACAAAATCACATATTGGATGCATAAGATTGGTTAAAAACCCCAATTGGATTAGAATAAGCCTAGCGAGGACGAAAATGACCTAAATGGATTACCAATGACATAAAATCACTTATTATATGCACAAGATTGGTTAAAAACCCTAATTGGATTAGAATAAGCCTTGGGAGGACAAAAATGACCTAAATGTGCAACCAATGACACAAAATCACATATTGGATGCACAAGATTGGTTAAAAACCCTAAATGGATTAGAATAAGCCTAGGGAGGACGAAAATGACCTAAATGTGCAACCAATGACACAAAATCACATATTCGATGCACAAGATTGGTGAAAAACCCTAATTGGATTAGAATAAGCCTAGGGAGGACGAAAATGACCTTAATATTCAACCAATTACACAAAATGACACAAAATCACATATTGGATGCACAAGATTGGTTAAAAACCCTAATTGCATTAGAATAAGCCTAGGGAGGACGAAAATGACCTAAATGTTCAACCAATGACACAAAATGACACAAAATCACATACTGGATGCACAAGATTGGTTAAAAACCCTAATTGGATTAGAATAAGCCTAGGGAGGACGAAAATGACCTAAATGTGAAACGAATGACACAAAATCACATATTGGATGCACAAGATTGGTTAAAAACCCTAATTGGATTAGAATAAGTCTAGGGAGGACCAAAACGACCTAAATGTTCAACCAATGACACAGAGTCACATATTGGATGCACAAGATTGGTTAAAACCCCTAATTGGATTAGAATAAGTTTAGCAAGGACAAAAATGACCTAATTGGATTACAAATGACACAAAATCACTTATTATATGCACAAGATTGGTTAAAAACCCTAATTGGATTAGAATAAGCCTAGGGAGGACGAAAATGACCTAAATGTGCAACAAATGACACAAAATCACATATTCGATGCACAAGATTGGTGAAAAACCCTAATTGGATTAGAATAAGCCTAGGGAGGACGAAAATGACCTAAATGTTCAATTAATTCACAAAATGACACAAAATCACATATTGGATGCACAAGATTGGTTAAAAACCCTAATTGGATTAGAATAAGCCTAGGGAGGACGAAATGGACCTAAATGTTCAACCAATGACACAAAATAACACAAAATCACATATTGGATGCACAAGATTGGTTAAAAACCCTAATTGGAGTATAATAAGCCTAGGGAGGACAAAAATGACCTAAATGTGCAACGAATGACACAAAATCACATATTGGATGCATAAGATTGGTTAAAAACCCCAATTGGATTAGAATAAGCCTAGCGAGGACGAAAATGACCTAATTGGATTACCAATGACATAAAATCACTTATTATATGCACAAGATTGGTTAAAAACCCTAATTGGATTAGAATAAGCCTAGGGAGGACAAAAATGACCTAAATGTGCAACCAATGACACAAAATCACATATTGGATGTACAAGATTGGTTAAAAACCCTAATTGGATTAGAATAAGCCTAGCGAGGACGAAAATGACCTAATTGGATTGCCAATGACATAAAATCACTTATTATATGCACTAGATTGGTTAAAAACCCTAATTGGACTAGAATAAGCCTAGGGAGGACAAAAATGACCTAAATGTGCAACCAATGACACAAAATCACATATTGGATGCACAAGATTGGTTAAAAACCCTAATTGGATTAGAATAAGCATAGGGAGGACAAAAATGACCTAAATGTGCAACCAATGACACAAAATCACATATTGGATGCACAAGATTGGTTAAAAACCCTAATTGGATTAGAATAAGCCTAGGGAGGACGAAAATGACCTAAATGTGCAACCAATGACACAAAATGACATATTCGATGCACAAGATTGGTGAAAAACCCTAATTGGATTAGAATAAGCCTAGGGAGGACGAAAATGACCTTAATGTTCAACCAATTACACAAAATGACACAAAATCACATATTGGATGCACAAGATTGGTTAAAAACCCTAATTGGATTATAATAAGCCTAGGGAGGACAAAAATGACCTAAATGTGCAACCAATGACACAAAATCACATATTGGATGCATAAGATTGGTTAAAAACCCTAATTGGATTAGAATAAGCCTAGGGAGGACAAAAATGACCTAAATGTGCAACCAATGACACAAAATCACATATTGGATGCACAAGATTGGTTAAAAACCCAAATTGGATTAGAATAAGCCTAGGGAGGACGAAAATGACCTAAATGTTCAACCAATGACACAAAATGACACAAAATCACATTTTGGATGCACAAGATTGGTTAAAAACCCAAATTGGATTAGAATAAGCCTAGGGAGGACGAAAATGACCTAAATGTTCAACCAATGACACAAAATGACACAAAATCACATATTGGATGCACAAGATTGGTTAAAAACCCTAATTGGATTAGAATAAGCCTAGGGAGGACGAAAATGACCTAAATGTTCAACCAATGACACAAAATCACATATTGGATGCACAAGAATGGTTAAAAACCGTAATTGGATTAGAATAAGCCTATGGAGGACGAAAATGACCTAAATGTTTAACCAATGACACAAAATGACACAAAATCACATATTGGATGCACAAGATTGGTTAAAAACCCTAATTGGATTAGAATAAGCCTAGGGAGGACGAAAATGACCTAAATGTTCAACCAATGACAAAAAATGACACAAAATCCCACATTGGATGCACAAGATTGGTTAAAAACCTTAATTGGATTAGAATAAGCTAGCGAGGACGAAAATGACCTAAATGTTCAACCAATGACACAAAATGACACAAAATCACATATTGGATGCACAAGATTGGTTAAAAACCCTAATTGGATTAGAATAAGCCTAGGGAGGACGAAAATGACCTAAATGTTCAACCAATGACACAAAATCACATATTGGATGCACAAGATTGGTTAAAAACCTTAATTGGATTTAAAAGAGCATAGGGAGGACGAAAATGACCTAAATGTTTAACCAATGACACAAAATGACACAAAATCACACATTGGATGCACAAGATTGGTTAAAAACCTTAATTGGATTAGAATAAGCCTAAGGAGGACGAAAATGACCTAAATGTTCAACCAATGACACAAAACGACACAAAATCACATATTGGATGCACAAGATTGGTTAAAAACCCTAACTGGATTAGAATAAGCCTAGGGAAGACGATAATGACCTAAATGTTCAACCAATGACACAAAATGACACAAAATCACATATTGGATGCAAAAGATTGGTTAAAAACCCTAATAGGATTAGAATAAACCTAGGGAGGACGAAAATGACCTAAATGTTCAACCAATGACACAAAATGACATAAAATCACATATTGGATGCACAAGATTGGTTAAAAACCGTAATTGGATTAGAATAAGCCTAGGGAGGACGAAAATGACCTAAATGTTCAACCAATGACACAAAATGACACAAAATCACATATTGGATACCCAAGATTAGTTAAAAACCCTAATTGGATTAGAATAAGCCTAGGGAGGACGAAAATGACCGAAGTGTTCAACCAATGACACAAAATGACACAAAATCACATATTGGATGCACAAGATTGGTTAAAAACCCTAATTGGATTAGAATAAGCCTAGGGAGGACGAAAATGACCTAAATGTTCAACCAATGACACAAAATGACACAAAATCACATATTGGATGCACAAGATTGGTTAAAAACCCTAATTGGATTAGAATAAGCCTAGGGAGGACGAAGAAGACCTAAATGTTCAACCAATGACACAAAATCACATATTAGATGCACAAGATTGGTTACAAACCCTAATTGGATTAGAATATGCCTAGGGAGGACGAAAATGACCTAAATGTTCAACCAATGACACAAAATGACACAAAATCACATATTGGATGCACAAGATTGGTTAAAAACCCTAATTGGATTAGAATAAGCCTAGGAGGACGAAAATGACCTAAATGTGCAACCAATGACACTAAATCACATATTCGATGCACAAGATTGGTTAAAAACCCTAATTGGATTAGAATAAGCCTAGGGAGTACGAAAATGACCTAAATGTGCAACCAATGACACAAAATCACATATTGGATGCACAAGATGGGTTAAAAACCCTAATTGGATTAGAATAAGCCTAGGGAGGACAAAAATGACCTAAATGTGCAACCAATGACACAAAATCACATATTGGATGCACAAGATTGGTTAAAAACCCTAATTGGATTAGAATAAGCCTAGGGAGGACAAAAATGACCTAAATGTGCAACCAATGACACAAAATCACATATTGGATGCATAAGATTGGTTAAAAACCCCAATTGGATTAGAATAAGCCTAGCGAGGACGAAAATGACCTAATTGGATTACCAATGACATAAAATCACTTATTATATGCACAAGATTGGTTAAAAACCCTAATTGGATTAGAATAAGCCTAGGGAGGACGAAAATGACCTAAATGTGCAACAAATGACACAAAATCACATATTGGATGCACAAGATTGGTTAAAAACCCTAATTGGATTAGAATAAGCCTAGGGAGGACGAAAATGACCTAAATGTGCAACCAATGACACAAAATCACATATTGGATGCACAAGATTGGTTAAATACCCTAATTGGATTAGAATAAGCCTAGGGAGGACAAAAATGACCTAAATGTGCAACCAATGACACAAAATCACATATTGGATGCACAAGATTGGTTAAAAACCCTAATTGGATTAGAATAAGCCTAGGGAGGACGAAAATGACCTAAATGTTCAACCAATGACACAAAATGACACAAAATCACATATTGGATGCACAAGATTGGTTAAAAACCCTAATTGGATTAGAATAAGCCTAGGGAGGACCAAAATTACCTAAACGTTCAACCAATGACACAAAATGACACAAAATCACATATTTGATGCACAAGATTGGTTAAAAACCCTAATTGGATTAGAATAAGCCTAGGGAGGACGAAAATGACCTAAATGTTCAACCAATGACACAAAATGACATATTGGATGCACAAGATTGGTTAAAAACCCTAATTGGATTAGAATAAGCCTAGGGAGGACAAAAATGACCTAAATGTGCAACCAATGACACAAAATCACATATTGGATGCACAAGATTGGTTAAAAACCCTAATTGGATTAGAATAAGCCTAGGGAGGACGAAAATGACCTAAATGTTCAACCAATGACACAAAATCGCATATGGGATGCACAACATTGGATTAAAATCCTAATTGGATTAGAATAAGCCTGGGGACGACGAAAATGAACTTATTGGATTACCAATGACAGAAAATCACTTATTTTATGCACAAGATTGGTTAAAAACCCTAATTGGATTAGAATAAGCCTAGGGAGGACAAAAATGACCTAAATGTGCAACCAATGACACAAAATCACATATTGGATGCACAAGATTGGTTAAAAACCCTAATTGGATTAGAATAAGCATAGGGAGGACCAAAATGACCTAAATGTGCAACCAGTGACACAAAATCACATATTGGATGCACATGATTGGTTAAAAACCCTAATTGGATTAGAATAGGTTTAGCGAGGACGAAAATGACCTAATCGGATTACAAATGACACAAAATCACTTATTATATGCACAAGATTGGTTAAAAACCCTAATTGGATTAGAATAAGCCTAGGGAGGACGAAAATGACCTAAATGTGCAACCAATGACACAAAATCACATATTCCATGCACAAGATTGCTTAAAAACCCTAATTGGATTAGAATAAGTTTAGCGAGGACAAAAACGACCTAATCGGATTACAAATGACACATAATCACTTATTATATGCACATGATTGGTTAAAAACCCTAATTGGATTAGAATAAGCCTAGGGAGGACGAAAATGACCTAAATGTGCAACCAATGACACAAAATCACATATTCGATGCACAAGATTGGTGAAAAACCCTAATTGGATTAGAATAAGCCTAGGGAGGACGAAAATGACCTAAATGTTCAACCAATGACACAAAATGACACAAAATCACATATTGGATGCACAAGATTGGTTAAAAACCCTAATTGGATTATAATAAGCCTAGGGAGGACAAAAATGACCTAAATGTGCAACCAATGACACAAAATCACATATTGGATGCATAAGATTGGTTAAAAACCCCAATTGGATTAGAATAAGCTTAGCGAGGATGAAAATGACCTAATTGGATTACCAATGACATAAAATCACTTATTATATGCACAAGATTGGTTAAAAACCCTAATTGGATTAGAATAAGCCTAGGGAGGACAAAAATGACCTAAATGTGCAACCAATGATACAAAATCACATATTGGATGCATAAGATTGGTTAAAAACCCTAATTGGATTAGAATAAGCCTAGGGAGGACAAAAATGACCTAAATGTGCAACCAATGACACAAAATCACATATTGGATGCACATGATTGGTTAAAAACCCTAATTGGATTAGAATAAGCCTAGGGAGGACGAAAATGACCTAAATGTGCAAACAATGACACAAAATGACATATTCGATGCACAAGATTGGTGAAAAACCCTAATTGGATTAGAATAAGCCTAGGGAGGACGAAAATGACCTTAATGTTCAACCAATTACACAAAATGACACAAAATCACATATTGGATGCACAAGATTGGTTAAAAACCCTAATTGCATTAGAATAAGCCTAGGGAGGACGAAAATGACCTAAATGTTCAACCAATGACACAAAATGACACAAAATCACATATTGGATGCACAAGATTGGTTAAAAACCCTAATTGGATTATAATAAGCCTAGGGAGGACAAAAATGACCTAAATGTGCAACCAATGACACAAAATCACATATTGGATGCATAAGATTGGTTAAAAACCCCAATTGGATTAGAATAAGCCTAGCGAGGACGAAAATGACCTAAATGGATTACCAATGACATAAAATCACTTATTATATGCACAAGATTGGTTAAAAACCCTAATTGGATTAGAATAAGCCTTGGGAGGACAAAAATGACCTAAATGTGCAACCAATGACACAAAATCACATATTGGATGCACAAGATTGGTTAAAAACCCTAAATGGATTAGAATAAGCCTAGGGAGGACGAAAATGACCTAAATGTGCAACCAATGACACAAAATCACATATTCGATGCACAAGATTGGTGAAAAACCCTAATTGGATTAGAATAAGCCTAGGGAGGACGAAAATGACCTTAATATTCAACCAATTACACAAAATGACACAAAATCACATATTGGATGCACAAGATTGGTTAAAAACCCTAATTG
>JBBPBQ010000006.1:7385167-7413004 GCA_037974755.1 Cicer yamashitae | reverse complement strand
AAGATTGGTTAAAAACCCTAATTGGATTAGAATAAGCCTAGGGAGGAGTAAAATGACCTAAATGTGCAACCAGTGACACAAAATTACATATTCGATGCACAAGATTGGTGAAAAACCTTAATTGGATTAGAATAAGCCTAGGGAGGACGAAAATGACCTAAATGTTCAACCAATTACACAAAATGACAGAAAATCACATATTGGATGCACAAGATTGGTTAAAAACCCTAATTGGATTAGAATAAGCCTAGGGAGAAAGAAAATGACCTAAATGTTCAACCAATGACACAAAATCACACAAAATCACATATTGGATGCACAAGATTGGTTAAAAACCATAATTGGATTATAATAAGCCTAGGGAGGACAAAAATGACCTAAATGTGCAACCAATGACACAAAATCACATATTGGATGCATAAGATTGGTTAAAAACCCTAATTGGATTAGAATAAGCCTAGGGAGGACAAAAATGACCTAAATGTGCAACGAATGACACAAAATCACATATTGGATGCACAAGATTGGTTAAAAACCCTAATTGGATTAGAATAAGCCTAGGGAGGACAAAAATGACCTAAATGTGCAACCAATGACACAAAATCACATATTGGATGCACAAGATTGGTTAAAAACCCTAATTGGATTAGAATAAGCCTAGGGAGGAGTAAAATGACCTAAATGTGCAACCAGTGACACAAAATTACATATTCGATGCACAAGATTGGTGAAAAACCTTAATTGGATTAGAATAAGCCTAGGGAGGACGAAAATGACCTAAATGTTCAACCAATTACACAAAATGACACAAAATCACATATTGGATGCACAAGATTGGTTAAAAACCCTAATTGGATTAGAATAAGCCTAGGGAGAAAGAAAATGACCTAAATGTTCAACCAATGACACAAAATCACACAAAATCACATATTGGATGCACAAGATTGGTTAAAAACCCTAATTGGATTATAATAAGCCTAGGGAGGACAAAAATGACCTAAATGTGCAACCAATGACACAAAATCACATATTGGACGCATAAGATTGGTTAAAAACCCTAATTGGATTAGAATAAGCCTAGGGAGGACAAAAATGACCTAAATGTGCAACGAATGACACAAAATCACATATTGGATGCACAAGATTGGTTAAAAACCCTAATTGGATTAGAATAAGCCTAGGGAGGACAAAAATGACCTAAATGTGCAACCAATGACACAAAATCACATATTGGATGCACAAGATTGGTTAAAAACCCCAATTGGATTAGAATAAGCCTAGCAAGGACGAAAATGACCTAATTGGATTACCAATGACATAAAATCACTTATTTTATGCACAAGATTGGTTAAAAACCCTAATTGGATTAGAATAAGCCTAGGGAGGATAAAAATGACCTAAATGTGCAACCAATGACACAAAATCACATATTGGATGCACAAGATTGGTTAAAAACCCTAATTGGATTAGAATAAGCCTAGGGAGGACAAAAATGACCTAAATGTGCAACCAATGACACAAAATCACATATTGGATGCACAAGATTGGTTAAAAACCCTAATTGGATTAGAATAAGCCTAGGGAGGACGAAAATGACCTAAATGTTCAACCAATGACACAAAATCGCATATGGGATGCACAACATTGGATTAAAATCCTAATTGGATTAGAATAAGCCTGGGGACGACGAAAATAACCTAAATGTTCAACCAATGACACAAAATCACATATTGGATGCACAAGATTGGTTAAAAACCCTAATTGGATTAGAATAAGCCTAGGGAGGACGAAAATGACCTAAATGTGCAACGAATGACACAAAATCACATATTGGATGCACAAGATTGGTTAAAAACCCTAATTGGATTAGAATAAGCCTAGGGAGGACAAAAATGACCTAAATGTGCAACCAATGACACAAAATCACATATTGGATGCACAAGATTGGTTAAGAACCCAAATTGGATAAGAATAAGCCTAACGAGGACGAAAATGACATAATTGGATTACCAATGACACAAAATCAGTTATTATATGCACAAGATTGCTTAAAAACCCTAATTGGATTAGAATAAGCCTAGGGAGGACGAAAATGGCCTAAATGTGCAACCAATGACACAAAATCACATATTGGATGCACAAGATTGGTTAAAAACCCTAATTGGATTAGAATAAGCCTAGGGAGGACGAAAATGACCTAAATGTTCAACCAATGACACAAAATCGCATATGGGATGCACAACAATGGATTAAAATCCTAATTGGATTAGAATAAGCCTGGGGACGACGAAAATGACCTAAATGTTCAACCAATGACACAAAATCACATATTGGATGCACAAGATTGGTTAAAAACCCTAATTGGATTAGAATAAGCCTAGGGAGGACGAAAATGACCTAAATGTGCAACCAATGACACAAAATCACATATTGGATGCACAAGATTGGTTAAAAACCCTAATTGGATTAGAATAAGCATAGGGAGGACCAAAATGACCTAAATGTGCAACCAGTGACACAAAATCACATATTGGATGCACAAGATTGGTTAAAAACCCTAATTGGATTAGAATAAGCCTAGGGAGGACGAAAATGACCTAAATGTTCAACCAATGACACAAAATGACACAAAATCACATATTGGATGCACAAGATTGGTTAAAAACCCTAATTGGATTAGAATATGCCTAGGGAGGACCAAAATGACCTAAATGTTCAACCAATGACACATAATGACACAAAATCACATATTGGATGCACAAGATTGGTTAAAAACCCTAATTGGATTAGAATAAGCCTAGGGAGGACGAAAATGACCTAAATGTTCAACCAATGACACAAAATGACACAAAATCACATATTGGATGCACAAGATTGGTTAAAAACCCTAATTGGATTAGAATTAGCCTAGGGAGGACGAAAATGACCTAAATGTTCAACGAATGACACAAAATCACATATTGGATGCACAAGATTGGTTAAAAACCCTAATTGGATTAGAATAAGCCTAGGGAGGACGAAAATGACCTAAATGTTCAACCAATGACACAAAATGACACAAAATCACATATTGGATGCACAAGATTGGTTAAATACCCTAATTGGATTAGAATAAGCCTAGGGAGGACGAAAATGACATAAATGTTCAACCAATGACACAAAATCACATATTGGATGCACAAGATTGGTTAAAAACCCTAATTGGATTAGAATAAGCCTTGGGAGGACGAAAATGACCTAAATGTTCAACCAATGACACAAAATCACATATTGGATGCACAAGATTGGTTAAAAACCCTAATTGGATTAGAAAAAGCCTAGGGAGGACGAAAATGACCTAAATGTGCAACCAATGACACAAAATCACATATTGGATGCACAAGATTGGTTAAAAACCCTAATTGGATTAGAATAAGCCTAGCGAGGACGAAAATCACCTAATTGGATTACCGATGACAGAAAATCACTTATTATATGCACAAGATTGGTTAAAAACCCAAATTGGATTAGAATAAGCCTAGGGAGGATGAAAATGACCTAAATGTTCAACCAATGACACAAAATCAAATATTGGATGCACAAGATTGGTTAAAAACCCTAATTGGATTAGAATAAGCCTAGGAGGACGAAAATTACCTAAATGTGCAACCAATGATACTAAATCACATAACGAAAATGACCTAAATGTGCAACCAATTACACAAAATCACATATTGGATGCACAAGATTGGTTAAAAACCCTAATTGGATTAGAATAAGCCTAGGGACGACGAAAATGACCTAAATGTGCAACCAATTACACAAAATCATATATTGGATGCACAAGATTGGTTAAAAACCCTAATTGGATTAGAATAAGCCTAGGGAGGACAAAAATGACCTAAATGTGCAACCAATGACACAAAATCACATATTGGATGCACAAGATTGGTTAAAAACCCTAATTGGATTAGAATAAGCCTAGGGAGGACAAAAATGACCTAAATGTGCAACCAATGACACAAAATCACATATTGGATGCACAAGATTGGTGAAAAACCCTAATTGGATTAGAATAAGTCTAGGGAGGACCAAAACGACCTAAATGTTCCACCAATGACACAAAGTCACATATTGGATGCACAAGATTGGTTAAAAACCCTAATTGGATTAGAATAAGTCTAGCGAGGACGAAAATGAACTTATTGGATTACCAATGACAGAAAATCACTTATTTTATGCACAAGATTGGTTAAAAACCCTAATTGGATTAGAATAAGCCTAGGGAGGACAAAAATGACCTAAATGTGCAACCAATGACACAAAATCACATATTGGATGCACAAGATTGGTTAAAAACCCTAATTGGATTAGAATAAGCCTAGGGAGGACAAAAATGACCTAAATGTGCAACCAATGACACAAAATCACATATTGGATGCATAAGATTGGTTAAAAACCCCAATTGGATTAGAATAAGCCTAGCGAGGACGAAAATGACCTAATTGGATTACCAATGACATAAAATCACTTATTATATGCACAAGATTGGTTAAAAACCCTAATTGGATTAGAATAAGCCTAGGGAGGACAAAAATGACCTAAATGTTCAACCAATGACACAAAATCACATATTGGATGCACAAGATTGGTTAAAAACCCTAATTGCATTAGAATAAGCCTAGGGAGGACGAAAATGACCTAAATGTTCAACCAATGACACAAAATGACACAAAATCACATATTGGATGCACAAGATTGGTTAAAAACCGTAATTGGATTATAATAAGCCTAGGGAGGACAAAAATGACCTAAATGTGCAACCAATGACACAAAATCACATATTGGATGCACAAGATTGGTTAAAAACCCTAATTGGATTAGAATAAGCCTAGGGAGGACGAAAATGACCTAAATGTGCAACCAATGACACAAAATGACATATTCGATGCACAAGATTGGTGAAAAACCCTAATTGGATTAGAATAAGCCTAGGGAGGACGAAAATGACCTTAATGTTCAACCAATTACACAAAATGACACAAAATCACATATTGGATGCACAAGATTGGTTAAAAACCCTAATTGGATTAGAATAAGCCTAGGGAGAAAGAAAATGACCTAAATGTTCAACCAATGACACAAAATCACATATTGGATGCACAAGATTGGTTAAAAACCCTAATTGGATTATAATAAGCCTAGGGAGGACAAAAATGACCTAAATGTGCAACCAATGACACAAAATCACATATTGGATGCATAAGATTGGTTAAAAACCCTAATTGGATTAGAATAAGCCTAGGGAGGACAAAAATGACCTAAATGTGCAACGAATGACACAAAATCACATATTGGATGCACAAGATTGGTTAAAAACCCTAATTGGATTAGAATAAGCCTAGGGAGGACAAAAATGACCTAAATGTGCAACCAATGACACAAAATCACATATTGGATGCACAAGATTGGTTAAAAACCCTAATTGGATTAGAATAAGCCTAGGGAGGAGTAAAATGACCTAAATGTGCAACCAGTGACACAAAATTACATATTCGATGCACAAGATTGGTGAAAAACCTTAATTGGATTAGAATAAGCCTAGGGAGGACGAAAATGACCTAAATGTTCAACCAATTACACAAAATGACACAAAATCACATATTGGATGCACAAGATTGGTTAAAAACCCTAATTGGATTAGAATAAGCCTAGGGAGAAAGAAAATGACCTAAATGTTCAACCAATGACACAAAATCACACAAAATCACATATTGGATGCACAAGATTGGTTAAAAACCCTAATTGGATTATAATAAGCCTAGGGAGGACAAAAATGACCTAAATGTGCAACCAATGACACAAAATCACATATTGGACGCATAAGATTGGTTAAAAACCCTAATTGGATTAGAATAAGCCTAGGGAGGACAAAAATGACCTAAATGTGCAACGAATGACACAAAATCACATATTGGATGCACAAGATTGGTTAAAAACCCTAATTGGATTAGAATAAGCCTAGGGAGGACAAAAATGACCTAAATGTGCAACCAATGACACAAAATCACATATTGGATGCACAAGATTGGTTAAAAACCCCAATTGGATTAGAATAAGCCTAGCAAGGACGAAAATGACCTAATTGGATTACCAATGACATAAAATCACTTATTTTATGCACAAGATTGGTTAAAAACCCTAATTGGATTAGAATAAGCCTAGGGAGGATAAAAATGACCTAAATGTGCAACCAATGACACAAAATCACATATTGGATGCACAAGATTGGTTAAAAACCCTAATTGGATTAGAATAAGCCTAGGGAGGACAAAAATGACCTAAATGTGCAACCAATGACACAAAATCACATATTGGATGCACAAGATTGGTTAAAAACCCTAATTGGATTAGAATAAGCCTAGGGAGGACGAAAATGACCTAAATGTTCAACCAATGACACAAAATCGCATATGGGATGCACAACATTGGATTAAAATCCTAATTGGATTAGAATAAGCCTGGGGACGACGAAAATAACCTAAATGTTCAACCAATGACACAAAATCACATATTGGATGCACAAGATTGGTTAAAAACCCTAATTGGATTAGAATAAGCCTAGGGAGGACGAAAATGACCTAAATGTGCAACGAATGACACAAAATCACATATTGGATGCACAAGATTGGTTAAAAACCCTAATTGGATTAGAATAAGCCTAGGGAGGACAAAAATGACCTAAATGTGCAACCAATGACACAAAATCACATATTGGATGCACAAGATTGGTTAAGAACCCAAATTGGATAAGAATAAGCCTAACGAGGACGAAAATGACATAATTGGATTACCAATGACACAAAATCAGTTATTATATGCACAAGATTGCTTAAAAACCCTAATTGGATTAGAATAAGCCTAGGGAGGACGAAAATGGCCTAAATGTGCAACCAATGACACAAAATCACATATTGGATGCACAAGATTGGTTAAAAACCCTAATTGGATTAGAATAAGCCTAGGGAGGACGAAAATGACCTAAATGTTCAACCAATGACACAAAATCGCATATGGGATGCACAACAATGGATTAAAATCCTAATTGGATTAGAATAAGCCTGGGGACGACGAAAATGACCTAAATGTTCAACCAATGACACAAAATCACATATTGGATGCACAAGATTGGTTAAAAACCCTAATTGGATTAGAATAAGCCTAGGGAGGACGAAAATGACCTAAATGTGCAACCAATGACACAAAATCACATATTGGATGCACAAGATTGGTTAAAAACCCTAATTGGATTAGAATAAGCCTAGGGAGGACTAAAATGACCTAAATGTGCAACCAGTGACACAAAATTACATATTCGATGCACAAGATTGGTGAAAAACCTTAATTGGATTAGAATAAGCCTAGGGAGGACGAAAATGACCTAAATGTTCAACCAATTACACAAAATGACACAAAATCACATATTGGATGCACAAGATTGGTTAAAAACCCTAATTGGATTAGAATAAGCCTAGGGAGGACGAAAATGACCTAAATGTTCAACCAATGACACAAAATGACACAAAATCACATATTGGATGCACAAGATTGGTTAAAAACCCTAATTGGATTAGAATAAGCCTAGGGAGGACGAAAATGACCTAAATGTGCAACCAATGACACAAAATCACATATAGGATGCACAAGATTGGTTAAAAACCCTAATTGGATTAGAATAAGCCTAGGGAGGACGAAAATGACCTAAATGTTCAACCAATGACACAAAATCACATATTGGATGCACAAGATTGGTTAAAAACCCTAATTGGATTAGAATAAGCCTAGGGAGGACAAAAATGACGTACATGTTCAACCAATGACACAAAATCACATATAGGATGCACAAGATTGGTTAAAAACCCTAATTGGATTAGAATAAGCCTAGGGAGGACGAAAATGACCTAAATGTTCAACCAATGACACAAAATGACACAAAATCACATATTGGATGCACAAGATTGGTTAAAAACCCTAATTGGATTAGAATAAGCCTAGGGAGGACGAAAATGACCTAAATGTTCAACCAATGACACAAAATCACATATTGGATGCACAAGATTGGTTAAAAACCCTAAAACCCTAATTGGATTAGAATAAGCCTAGAGAGGACGAAAATGACCTAAATGTTCAACCAATGACACAAAATCACATATTGGATGCACAAGATTGGTTAAAAACCCTAATTGGATTAGAATAAGCCTAGGGAGGACAAAAATGACGTAAATGTTCAAGCAATGACACAAAATCACATATAGGATGCACAAGATTGGTTAAAAACCCTAATTGGATTAGAATAAGCCTAGGGAGGACGAAAATGACCTAAATGTTCAACCAATGACACAAAATGACACAAAATCACATATTGGATGCACAAGATTGGTTAAAAACCGTAATTGGATTAGAATATGCCTAGGGAGGACGAAAATGACCTAAATGTTCAACCAATGACACAAAATGACACAAAATCACATATTGGATGCACAAGATTGGTTAAAAACCCTAATTGGATTAGAATAAGCCTAGGGAGGACGAAAATGACCTAAATGTTCAACCAATGACACAAAATGACACAAAATCACATATTGGATGCACAAGATTGGTTAAAAACCTTAATTGGATTAGAATAAGCCTAGGGAGGACGAATATGACCTAAATGTTCAACCAATGACACAAAATGACACAAAATCACATATTGGATGCACAAGATTGGTTAAAAACCCTAATTGGATTAGAATAAGCCTAGGGAGGACGAAAATGACCTAAATGTTCAACCAATGACACAAAATGACACAAAATCACATATTGGATGCACAAGATTGGTTAAAAATCCTAATTGGATTAAAATAACCCTAGGGAGGACGAAAATGACCTAAATGTTGAACCAATGACACAAAATGACACAAAATCACATATTGGATGCAGAAGATTGGTTAAAAACCCTAAATGGAATAGAATAAGCCTAGGGAGGACGAAAATGAACTAAATGTTCAACCAATGACACAAAATCACATATTGGATGCACAAGATTGGTTAAAAACCCTAATTGGATTAGAATAAGCCTAGGGAGGACGAAAATGACCTAAATGTTCAACCAATGACACAAAATGACACAAAATCACATATTGGATGCACAAGATTGGTTAAACACCCTAATTGGATTAGAATAAGCCTTGGGAGGACGAAAATGACCTAAATGTTCAACCAATGACACAAAATGACACAAAGTCACATATTGGATGCACAAGATTGGTTAAAAACCCTAATATGATTAGAATAAGCCTAGGGAGGACGAAAATGACCTAAATGTTCAACCAATGACACAAAATGACACAAAATCACATATTGGATGCACAAGATTGGTTAAAAACCCTAATTGGATTATAATAAGCCTAGGGAGGACAAAAATGACCTAAATGTGCAACCAATGACACAAAATCACATATTGGATGCACAAGATTGGTTAAAAACCCTAATTGGATTAGAATAAGCCTAGGGAGGACGAAAATGACCTAAATGTGCAACGAATGACACAAAATCACATATTGGATGCACAAGATTGGTTAAAAACCCTAATTGGATTAGAATAAGCCTAGGGAGGACAAAAATGACCTAAATGTGCAACCAATGACACAAAATCACATATTGGATGCACAAGATTGGTTAAAAACCCCAATTGGATTAGAATAAGCCTAGCAAGGACGAAAATGACCTAATTGGATTACCAATGACATAAAATCACTTATTTTATGCACAAGATTGGTTAAAAACCCTAATTGGATTAGAATAAGCCTAGGGAGGATAAAAATGACCTAAATGTGCAACCAATGACACAAAATCAGATATTGGATGCACAAGATTGGTTAAAAACCCTAATTGGATTAGAATAAGCCTAGGGAGGACAAAAATGACCTTAATGTGCAACCAATGACACAAAATCACATATTGGATGCACAAGATTGGTTAAAAACCCTAATTGGATTAGAATAAGCCTAGGGAGGACGAAAATGACCTAAATGTTCAACCAATGACACAAAATCGCATATGGGATGCACAACAATGGATTAAAATCCTAATTGGATTAGAATAAGCCTGGGGACGACGAAAATGACCTAAATGTTCAACCAATGACACAAAATCACATATTGGATGCACAAGATTGGTTAAAAACCCTAATTGGATTAGAATAAGCCTAGGGAGGACGAAAATGACCTAAATGTGCAACCAATGACACAAAATCACATATTGGATGCACAAGATTGGTTAAAAACCCTAATTGGATTAGAATAAGCCTAGGGAGGACGAAAATAACCTAAATTTTCAACCAATGACACAAAATGACACAAAATCACATATTAGATGCACAAGATTGGTTAAAAACCCTAATTGGATTAGAATAAGCCTAGCGAGGACGAAAATGACCTAATTGGATTACCAATGACACAAAATCACTTATTATATGCACAAGATTGGTTAAAAACCCTAATTGGATTAGAATAAGCCTAGGGAGGACGAAAATGACCTAAATGTGCAACCAATGACACAAAATCACATATTGGATGCACAAGATTGGTTAAAAACCCTAATTGGATTAGAATAAGCCTAGGGAGGACGAAAATGACCTAAATGTGCAACCGATGACACAAAGTCACATATTGGATGCACAAGATTGGTTAAAAACCCTAATTGGATTAGAATAAGCCTAGGGAGGACGAAAATGACCTAAATGTTCAACCACTGACCCAAAATGACACAAAATCACATATTGGATGCACAAGAATGGTTAAAAACCCTAATTGGATTAGAATAAGCCTAGCGAGGACGAAAATGACCTAATTGGATTACCAATGACACAAAATCACTTATTATATGCACAAGATTGGTTAAAAACCCTAATTGGATTAGAATAAGCCTAGGGAGGACGAAAATGACCTAAATGTGCAACCAATGACACAAAATCACATATTGGATGCACAAGATTGGTTAAAAACCCTAATTGGATTAGAATAAGCCTAGGGAGGAAAAAATGACCTAAATGTTCAACCAATGACACAAAATCACATATTGGATGCAAAAGATTGGTTAAAAACCCTAATTGGATTAGAATAAGCCTATGGAGGACAAGAATGACCTAATTGGATTACCAATGACACAAAATCACTTATTATATACACAAGATTGGTTAAAAACGCTAATTAGATTAGAATAAGCCTACGGAGGACGAAAATGACCTAAATGTTCAACCAATGACACAAAATCACATACTGGATGCACAAGATTGGTTAAAAACCCAAATTGGATTAGAATAAGCGTAGGGAGGACGAAAATGACCTAAATGTTCAACCAATGACACAAAATCAAATATTGGATGCACAAGATTGGTTAAAAACCCTAATTGGATTAGAATAAGCATAGGGAGGACGAAAATGACCTAAATGTGCAACCAATGACACAAAATCACTTATTATATGCACAAGATTGGTTAAAAACCCTAATTGGATTAGTATAAGCCTAGGGAGGCAAAAATGACCTAAATGTGCAACCAATGACACAAAATCACTTATTATATGCACAAGATTGGTTAAAAACCCTAATTGGATTAGAATAAGCCTAGGGAGGACAAAAATGACCTAAATGTGCAACCAATGACACAAAATCACATATTGGATGCACAAGATTGGTTAAAAACCCTAATTGGATTAGAATAAGCCTAGGGAGGACGAAAATGACCTAAATGTTCAACCAATGACACAAAATCGCATATGGGATGCACAACATTGGATTAAAATCCTAATTGGATTAGAATAAGCCTGGGGACGACGAAAATAACCTAAATGTTCAACCAATGACACAAAATCACATATTGGATGCACAAGATTGGTTAAAAACCCTAATTGGATTAGAATAAGCCTAGGGAGGACGAAAATGACCTAAATGTGCAACCAATGACACAAAATCACATATTGGATGCACAAGATTGGTTAAAAACCCTAATTGGATTAGAATAAGCCTAGGGAGGACTAAAATGACCTAAATGTGCAACCAGTGACACAAAATTACATATTCGATGCACAAGATTGGTGAAAAACCTTAATTGGATTAGAATAAGCCTAGGGAGGACGAAAATGACCTAAATGTTCAACCAATTACACAAAATGACACAAAATCACATATTGGATGCACAAGATTGGTTAAAAACCCTAATTGGATTAGAATAAGCCTAGGGAGAAAGAAAATGACCTAAATGTTCAACCAATGACACAAAATCACACAAAATCACATATTGGATGCACAAGATTGGTTAAAAACCCTAATTGGATTATAATAAGCCTAGGGAGGACAAAAATGACCTAAATGTGCAACCAATGACACAAAATCACATATTGGACGCATAAGATTGGTTAAAAACCCTAATTGGATTAGAATAAGCCTAGGGAGGACAAAAATGACCTAAATGTGCAACGAATGACACAAAATCACATATTGGATGCACAAGATTGGTTAAAAACCCTAATTGGATTAGAATAAGCCTAGGGAGGACAAAAATGACCTAAATGTGCAACCAATGACACAAAATCACATATTGGATGCACAAGATTGGTTAAAAACCCCAATTGGATTAGAATAAGCCTAGCAAGGACGAAAATGACCTAATTGGATTACCAATGACATAAAATCACTTATTTTATGCACAAGATTGGTTAAAAACCCTAATTGGATTAGAATAAGCCTAGGGAGGATAAAAATGACCTAAATGTGCAACCAATGACACAAAATCAGATATTGGATGCACAAGATTGGTTAAAAACCCTAATTGGATTAGAATAAGCCTAGGGAGGACAAAAATGACCTAAATGTGCAACCAATGACACAAAATCACATATTGGATGCACAAGATTGGTTAAAAACCCTAATTGGATTAGAATAAGCCTAGGGAGGACGAAAATGACCTAAATGTTCAACCAATGACACAAAATCGCATATGGGATGCACAACAATGGATTAAAATCCTAATTGGATTAGAATAAGCCTGGGGACGACGAAAATGACCTAAATGTTCAACCAATGACACAAAATCACATATTGGATGCACAAGATTGGTTAAAAACTCTAATTGGATTAGAATAAGCCTAGGGAGGACGAAAATGACCTAAATGTGCAACGAATGACACAAAATCACATATTGGATGCACAAGATTGGTTAAAAACCCTAATTGGATTAGAATAAGCCTAGGGAGGACAAAAATGACCTAAATGTGCAACCAATGACACAAAATCACATATTGGATGCACAAGATTGGTTAAAAACCCTAATTGGATTAGAATAAGCCTAGGGAGGAGTAAAATGACCTAAATGTGCAACCAGTGACACAAAATTACATATTCGATGCACAAGATTGGTGAAAAACCTTAATTGGATTAGAATAAGCCTAGGGAGGACGAAAATGACCTAAATGTTCAACCAATTACACAAAATGACACAAAATCACATATTGGATGCACAAGATTGGTTAAAAACCCTAATTGGATTAGAATAAGCCTAGAGAGGACGAAAATGACCTAAATGTTCAACCAATGACACAAAATCACATATTGGATGCACAAGATTGGTTAAAAACCCTAATTGGATTAGAATAAGCCTAGGGAGGACGAAAATGACCTAAATGTTCAACCAATGACACAAAACGACACAAAATCACATATTGGATGCACAAGATTGGTTAAAAACCCTAATTGGAAAAGAATATGCTTAGGGAGGACGAAAATGACCTAAATGTTCAACCAATGACACAAAATGACACAATCACATATTGGATGCACAAGATTGGTTAAAACCCTAATTGGATTAGAATAAGCCTACGGAGGACGAAAATGACCTAAATGTTCAACCAATGACACAAAATCACATATAGGATGCACAAGATTGGTTAAAAACCCTAATTGGATTAGAATAAGCCTAGGGAGGACGAAAATGACCTAAATGTTCAACCAATGACACAAAATGACACAAAATCACATATTGGATGCACAAGATTGGTTAAAAACCCTAATTGGATTAGAATAAGCCTAGGGAGGACGCAAATGACTTAAATGTTCAACACGAAAATGACCTAAATGTTCAACCAATTACACAAAATGACACAAAATCACATATTGGATGCACAAGATTGGTTAAAAACCCTAATTGGATTAGAATAAGCCTAGGGAGGACGAAAATGACCTAAATGTTCAACCAATGACACAAAATGACACAAAATCACATATTGGATGCACAAGAATGGTTAAAAACCCTAATTGGATGAGAATAAGCCTAGGGAGGACGAAAATGACCTAAATGTTCAACCAATGACACAAAATCACATATTGGATGCACAAGATTGGTTAAAAACCCTAATTGGATTAGAATAAGCCTAGGGAGGACGAAAATGACCTAAATGTTCAACCAATGACACAAAATCACATATTGGATGCACAAGATTGGTTAAAAACCCTAATTGGATTAGAATAAGTTTAGCGAGGTGAAAATGACCTAATCGGATTACAAATGACACAAAATCACTTATTATATGCACAAGATTGGTTAAAAACCCTAATTGGATTAGAATAAGCCTAGGGAGGACGAAAATGACCTAAATGTGCAACCAATGACACAAAATCACATATTGGATGCACAAGATTGGTTAAAAACCCTAATTGGATTACAATAAGCCTAGCGAGGACGAAAATGCCCTAATTGGATCACCAATGACACAAAATGACACAAAATCACATATTGGATGCATAAGATTGGTCAAAAACCCTAATTGGATTAGAATAAGCCTAGCGAGGACGAAAATGACCTAATTGGATTACCAATGACACAAAATCACTTATTATATGCATAAGATTGGTTAAAAACCCTAATTGGATTAGAATAAGCCTAGGGAGGACGAAAATGACCTAAATGTGCAACCAATGACACAAAATCACATATTGGATGCACAAGATTGGTTAAAAACCCTAATTGGATTAGAATAAGCCTAGGGAGGACGAAAATGACCTAAATGTGCAACCAATGACACAAAATCACATATTGGATGCACAAGATTGGTTAAATACCCTAATTGGATTAGAATAAGCCTAGGGAGGACAAAAATGACCTAAATGTGCAACCAATGACACAAAATCACATATTGGATGCACAAGATTGGTTAAAAACCCTAATTGGATTAGAATAAGCCTAGGGAGGACGAAAATGACCTAAATGTTCAACCAATGACACAAAATGACACAAAATCACATATTGGATGCACAAGATTGGTTAAAAACCCTAATTAGATTAAAATAAGCCTAGCGAGGACGAAAATGACATAAATGTTCAACCAATGACACAAAATCACATATTGGATGCACAAGATTGGTTTAAAACCCTAATTGGATTAGAATAAGCCTATGGAGGACGAAAATGACCTAAATGTTCAACCAATGACACAAAATGACACAAAATCACATATTGGATGCACAAGATTGGTTAAAAACCCTAATTGGATTAGAATAAGCATAGGGAGGACGAAAATGACCTAAATGTTCAACCAATGACCCAAAATGACACAAAATCACATATTGGATGCAAAACATTGGTTAAAAACCCTAATTGGATTAGAATAAGATCTGGGAGGACGAAAATGACCTAAATGTTCATCCAATGGTACAAAATCACATATTGGATGCACTAGATTGGTTAAAAACCCTAATTGGATTAGGATAAGCCTAGGGAGGACGAAAATGACCTAAATGTTCAACCAATGACACAAAATCACATATTGGATGCACAAGATTGGTTAAAAACCCGAATTGGATTAGAAAAAGCCTAGCGAGGACGAAAATTACCTAAATGTTCAACCAATAACACTAAATCACATATTGGATGCACAAGATTGGTTAAAAACCCTAATTGGATTAGAATAAGCCTAGGGAGGACGAAAATGACCTAAATGTTCAACCAATGACACAAAATGACACAAAATCACATATTGGATGCACAAGATTGGTTAAAACCCTAATTGGATTAGAATAAGCCTAGGGAGGACGAAAATGACCTAAATGTTCAACCAATGACACAAAATCAAATATTGGATGCACAAGATTGGTTAAAAACCCTAATTGGATTAGAATAAGCCTAGGGAGGATGAAAATGACCTAAATGTGCAACCAATGACACAAAATCACATATTAGATGCACAAGATTGGTTAAAAACCCTAATTGGATTAAAATAAGGCTAGGGAGGACGAAAATGACCTAAATGTTCAACCAATGACACAAAATGACACAAAATCGCATATTGGATGCACAAGATTGGTTAAAAACCCGAATTGGATTAGAATAAGCCTAGGGAGGACGAAATTGACCTAAATGTGCAACCAATGACACAAAATCACTTATTATATGCACAAGATTGGTTAAACACCCTAATTGGATTAGAATAAGCCTAGGGAGGACGAAAATGACCTAAATGTGCAACCAATGACACAAAATCACATATTGGATGCACAAGATTGGTTAAAAACCCTAATTGGATTAGAATAAGCCTAGGGAGGACGAAAATGACCTAAATGTGCAACCAATGACACAAAATGACATATTCGATGCACAAGATTGGTGAAAAACCCTAATTGGATTAGAATAAGCCTAGGGAGGACGAAAATGACCTTAATGTTCAACCAATTACACAAAATGACACAAAATCACATATTGGATGCACAAGATTGGTTAAAAACCCTAATTGCATTAGAATAAGCCTAGGGAGGACGAAAATGACCTAAATGTTCAACCAATGACACAAAATGACACAAAATCACATATTGGATGCACAAGATTGGTTAAAAACCGTAATTGGATTATAATAAGCCTAGGGAGGACAAAAATGACCTAAATGTGCAACCAATGACACAAAATCACATATTGGATGCACAAGATTGGTTAAAAACCCTAATTGGATTAGAATAAGCCTAGGGAGGACGAAAATGACCTAAATGTGCAACCAATGACACAAAATGACATATTCGATGCACAAGATTGGTGAAAAACCCTAATTGGATTAGAATAAGCCTAGGGAGGACGAAAATGACCTTAATGTTCAACCAATTACACAAAATGACACAAAATCACATATTGGATGCACAAGATTGGTTAAAAACCCTAATTGGATTAGAATAAGCCTAGGGAGAAAGAAAATGACCTAAATGTTCAACCAATGACACAAAATCACATATTGGATGCACAAGATTGGTTAAAAACCCTAATTGGATTAGAATAAGCCTAGGGAGGACAAAAATGACCTAAATGTGCAACCAATGACACAAAATCACATATTGGATGCACAAGATTGGTTAAAAACCCTAAGTGGATTAGAATAAGCCTAGGGAGGACGAAAATGACCTAAATGTTCAACCAATGACACAAAATCGCATATGGGATGCACAACATTGGATTAAAATCCTAATTGGATTAGAATAAGCCTGGGGACGACGAAAATGACCTAAATGTTCAACCAATGACACAAAATCACATATTGGATGCACAAGATTGGTTAAAAACCCTAATTGGATTAGAATAAGCCTAGGGAGGACGAAAATGACCTAAATGTGCAACGAATGACACAAAATCACATATTGGATGCACAAGATTGGTGAAAAACCCTAATTGGATTAGAATAAGTCTAGGGAGGACCAAAATGACCTAAATGTTCCACCAATGACACAAAGTCACATATTGGATGCACAAGATTGGTTAAAAACCCTAATTGGATTAGAATAAGTCTAGCGAGGACGAAAATGAACTTATTGGATTACCAATGACAGAAAATCACTTATTATATGCACAAGATTGGTTAAAGACCCTAATTGGATTAGAATAAGCCTAGGAAAGACGAAAATGACCTAAATGTGCAAATAATGACACAAAATCACATATTGGATGCACAACATTGGTTAAAAACCCTAATTGGATTAGAATAAGCATAGGGAGGACCAAAATGACCTAAATGTGCAACCAGTGACACAAAATCACATATTGGATGCACATGATTGGTTAAAAACCCTAATTGGATTAGAATAAGTTTAGCGAGGACAAAAATGACCTAATCGGATTACAAATGACACAAAATCACTTATTATATGCACAAGATTGGTTAAAAACCCTAATTGGATTAGAATAAGCCTAGGGAGGACGAAAATGACCTAAATGTGCAACCAATGACACAAAATCACATATTCCATGCACAAGATTGCTGAAAAACCCTAATTGGATTAGAATAAGTTTAGCGAGGACAAAAATGACCTAATCGGATTACAAATGACACAAAATCATTTATTATATGCACAAGATTGGTTAAAAACCCTAATTGGATTAGAATAAGCCTAGGGAGGACGAAAATGACCTAAATGTGCAACCAATGACAAAAAATCACATATTCGATGCACAAGATTGGTGAAAAACCCTAATTGGATTAGAATAAGCCTAGGGAGGACGAAAATGACCTAAATGTTCAACCAATTACACAAAATGACACAAAATCACATATTGGATGCACAAGATTGGTTAAAAACCCTAATTGGATTAGAATAAGCCTAGGGAGGACAAAAATGACCTAAATGTGCAACCAATGACACAAAATCACATATTGGATGCACAAGATTGGTTAAAAACCCTAATTGGATTAGAATAAGCCTAGGGAGGAGTAAAATGACCTAAATGTGCAACCAGTGACACAAAATTACATATTCGATGCACAAGATTGGTGAAAAACCTTAATTGGATTAGAATAAGCCTAGGGAGGACGAAAATGACCTAAATGTTCAACCAATTACACAAAATGACACAAAATCACATATTGGATGCACAAGATTGGTTAAAAACCCTAATTGGATTAGAATAAGCCTAGGGAGAAAGAAAATGACCTAAATGTTCAACCAATGACACAAAATCACACAAAATCACATATTGGATGCACAAGATTGGTTAAAAACCCTAATTGGATTATAATAAGCCTAGGGAGGACAAAAATGACCTAAATGTGCAACCAATGACACAAAATCACATATTGGATGCACAAGATTGGTTAAAAACCCTAATTGGATTAGAATAAGCCTAGGGAGGACAAAAGTGACCTAAATATGCAACCAATGACACAAAATCACATATTGGATACACAAGATTGGTTAAAAACCCTAATTGGATTAGAATAAGTCTAGGGAGGACCAAAACGACCTAAATGTTCAACCAATGACACAAAGTCACATATTGGATGCACATGATTGGTTAAAAACCCTAATTGGATTAGAATAAGTCTAGCGAGGACGAAAATAAACTTATTGGATTACCAATGACAGAAAATCACTTATTATATGCACAAGATTGGTTAAAGACCCTAATTGGATTAGAATAAGCCTAGCGAGGACGAAAATGACCTAAATGTGCAAATAATGACACAAAATCACATATTGAATGCACAAGATTGGTTAAAAACCCTAATTGGATTAGAATAAGCATAGGGAGGACCAAAATGACCTAAATGTGCAACCAGTGACACAAAATCACATATTGGATGCACATGATTGGTTAAAAACCCTAATTGGATTAGAATAAGTTTAGCGAGGACGAAAATGACCTAATCGGATTACAAATGACACAAAATCACTTATTATATGCACAAGATTGGTTAAAAACCCTAATTGGATTAGAATAAGCCTAGGGAGGACGAAAATGACCTAAATGTGCAACCAATGACACAAAATCACATATTCCATGCACAAGATTGATGAAAAACCCTAATTGGATTAGAATAAGTTTAGCGAGGACAAAAATGACCTAATCGGCTTACAAATGACACAAAATCATTTATTATATGCACAAGATTGGTTAAAAACCCTAATTGGATTAGAATAAGCCTAGGGAGGACGAAAATGACCTAAATATGCAACAAATGACACAAAATCACATATTCGATGCACAAGATTGGTGAAAAACCTTAATTGGATTAGAATAAGCCTAGGGAGGACGAAAATGACCTAAATGTTCAACCAATTACACAAAATGACACAAAATCACATATTGGATACACAAGATTGGTTAAAAACCCTAATTGGATTAGAATAAGCCTAGGGAGAAAGAAAATGACCTAAATGTTCAACCAATGACGCAAAATCACACAAAATCACATATTGGATGCACAAGATTGGTTAAAAACCCTAATTGGATTATAATAAGCCTAGGGAGGACAAAAATGACCTAAATGTGCAACCAATGACACAAAATCACATATTGGATGCACAAGATTGGTTAAAAACCCTAATTGGATTAGAATAAGCCTAGGGAGGACAAAAGTGACCTAAATATGCAACCAATGACACAAAATCACATATTGGATACACAAGATTGGTTAAAAACCCTAATTGGATTAGAATAAGTCTAGGGAGGACCAAAACGACCTAAATGTTCAACCAATGACACAAAGTCACATATTGGATGCACATGATTGGTTAAAAACCCTAATTGGATTAGAATAAGTCTAGCGAGGACGAAAATAAACTTATTGGATTACCAATGACAGAAAATCACTTATTATATGCACAAGATTGGTTAAAGACCCTAATTGGATTAGAATAAGCCTAGCGAGGACGAAAATGACCTAAATGTGCAAATAATGACACAAAATCACATATTGAATCCACAAGATTGGTTAAAAACCCTAATTGGATTAGAATAAGCATAGGGAGGACCAAAATGACCTAAATGTGCAACCAGTGACACAAAATCACATATTGGATGCACATGATTGGTTAAAAACCCTAATTGGATTAGAATAAGTTTAGCGAGGACGAAAATGACCTAATCGGATTACAAATGACACAAAATCACTTATTATATGCACAAGATTGGTTAAAAACCCTAATTGGATTAGAATAAGCCTAGGGAGGACGAAAATGACCTAAATGTGCAACCAATGACACAAAATCACATATTCCATGCACAAGATTGCTGAAAAACCCTAATTGGATTAGAATAAGTTTAGCGAGGACAAAAATGACCTAATCGGCTTACAAATGACACAAAATCATTTATTATATGCACAAGATTGGTTAAAAACCCTAATTGGATTAGAATAAGCCTAGGGAGGACGAAAATGACCTAAATATGCAACAAATGACACAAAATCACATATTCGATGCACAAGATTGGTGAAAAACCTTAATTGGATTAGAATAAGCCTAGGGAGGACGAAAATGACCTAAATGTTCAACCAATTACACAAAATGACACAAAATCACATATTGGATGCACAAGATTGGTTAAAAACCCTAATTGGATTAGAATAAGCCTAGGGAGAAAGAAAATGACCTAAATGTTCAACCAATGACACAAAATCACACAAAATCACATATTGGATGCACAAGATTGGTTAAAAACCCTAATTGGATTATAATAAGCCTAGGGAGGACAAAAATGACCTAAATGTGCAACCAATGACACAAAATCACATATTGGATGCACAAGATTGGTTAAAAACCCTAATTGGATTAGAATAAGCCTAGGGAGGACAAAAGTGACCTAAATATGCAACCAATGACACAAAATCACATATTGGATACACAAGATTGGTTAAAAACCCTAATTGGATTAGAATAAGTCTAGGGAGGACCAAAACGACCTAAATGTTCAACCAATGACACAAAGTCACATATTGGATGCACATGATTGGTTAAAAACCCTAATTGGATTAGAATAAGTCTAGCGAGGACGAAAATAAACTTATTGGATTACCAATGACAGAAAATCACTTATTATATGCACAAGATTGGTTAAAGACCCTAATTGGATTAGAATAAGCCTAGGAAGGACGAAAATGACCTAAATGTGCAAATAATGACACAAAATCACATATTGGATGCACAAGATTGGTTAAAAACCCTAATTGGATTAGAATAAGCATAGGGAGGACCAAAATGACCTAAATGTGCAACCAGTGACACAAAATCACATATTGGATGCACATGATTGGTTAAAAACCCTAATTGGATTAGAATAGGTTTAGCGAGGACGAAAATGACCTAATCGGATTACAAATGACACAAAATCACTTATTATATGCACAAGATTGGTTAAAAACCCTAATTGGATTAGAATAAGCCTAGGGAGGACGAAAATGACCTAAATGTGCAACCAATGACACAAAATCACATATTCCATGCACAAGATTGCTTAAAAACCCTAATTGGATTAGAATAAGTTTAGCGAGGACAAAAACGACCTAATCGGATTACAAATGACACATAATCACTTATTATATGCACATGATTGGTTAAAAACCCTAATTGGATTAGAATAAGCCTAGGGAGGACGAAAATGACCTAAATGTGCAACCAATGACACAAAATCACATATTCGATGCACAAGATTGGTGAAAAACCCTAATTGGATTAGAATAAGCCTAGGGAGGACGAAAATGACCTAAATGTTCAACCAATGACACAAAATGACACAAAATCACATATTGGATGCACAAGATTGGTTAAAAACCCTAATTGGATTATAATAAGCCTAGGGAGGACAAAAATGACCTAAATGTGCAACCAATGACACAAAATCACATATTGGATGCATAAGATTGGTTAAAAACCCCAATTGGATTAGAATAAGCTTAGCGAGGATGAAAATGACCTAATTGGATTACCAATGACATAAAATCACTTATTATATGCACAAGATTGGTTAAAAACCCTAATTGGATTAGAATAAGCCTAGGGAGGACAAAAATGACCTAAATGTGCAACCAATGATACAAAATCACATATTGGATGCATAAGATTGGTTAAAAACCCTAATTGGATTAGAATAAGCCTAGGGAGGACAAAAATGACCTAAATGTGCAACCAATGACACAAAATCACATATTGGATGCACAAGATTGGTTAAAAACCCTAATTGGATTAGAATAAGCCTAGGGAGGACTAAAATGACCTAAATGTGCAACCAGTGACACAAAATTACATATTCGATGCACAAGATTGGTGAAAAACCTTAATTGGATTAGAATAAGCCTAGGGAGGACGAAAATGACCTAAATGTTCAACCAATTACACAAAATGACACAAAATCACATATTGGATGCACAAGATTGGTTAAAAACCCTAATTGGATTAGAATAAGCCTAGGGAGGACGAAAATGACCTAAATGTTCAACCTATGACACAAAATCACATATTGGATGCACAAGATTGGTTAAAAACCCTAATTGGATTAGAATAAGCCTAGGGAGGACGAAAATGACCTAAATGTTCAACCAATGACACAAAATGACACAAAATCACATATTGGATGCACAAGATTCGTTAAAAACCATAATTGGATTAGAATAAGCCTAGGGAGGACGAAAATGACCTAAATGTTCAACCAATGACACAAAATGACACAAAATCACATATTGGATGCACAAGATTGGTTAAAAAGCCTAATTGGATTAGAATAAGCCTAGGGAGGACGAAAATGACCTAAATGTTCAACCAATGACACAAAATGACACAAAATCACATATTGGATGCACAAGATTGGTTAAAAACCCTAATTGGATTAGAATAAGCCTAGGGAGGACGAAAATGACCAAAATGTTCAACGAATTACACAAAATGACACAAAATCACATATTGGATGCACAAGATTGGTTAAAAACCCTAATTGGATTAGAATAAGCCTAGGGAGGACGAAAATGACCTAAATGTTCAACCAATGACACAAAATGACACAAAATCACATATTGATTGCACAAGATTGATTAAAAACCCTAATTGGATGAGAATAAGCCTAGGGAGGACGAAAATGACCTAAATGTTCAACCAATGACACAAAATGACACAAAATCACATATTGGATGCACAAGATTGGTTAAAAACCCTAATTGGATTAGAATAAGCCTAGGGAGGACGAAAATGACCTAAATGTTCAACCAATGACACAAAATTATATATTGGATGCACAAGATTGGTTAAAAACCCTAATTGGATTAGAATAAGCCTAGGGAGGACGAAAATGACCTAAATGTTCAACCAATGACACAAAATGACACAAAATCACATATTGGATGCACAAGATTGGTTAAAAACACTAATTGGATTAGAATAAGCCTAGGGAGGACAAAAATGACCTAAATGTTCAACCAATGACACAAAATCACATATTGGATGCACAAGATTGGTTAAAAACCCTAATTGGATTAGAATAAGCCTAGGGAGGACAAAAATGACCTAAATGTTCAACCAATGACACAAAATGACACAAAATCACATATTGGATGCACAAGATTTGTTAAAAACCCTAATTGGATTAGAATAAGCCAAGGGAGGACGAAAATTACCTAAATGTGCAACCAATGACACAAAATCACATATTGGATGCACAAGATTGGTTAAAAACCCTAATTGGATTAGAATAAGCCTAGGGAGGACGAAAATGACCTAAATGTGCAACCAATGACACAAAATCACATATTGGATGCACAAGATTGGTTAAAAACCCTAATTGGATTAGAATAAGCCTAGCGAGGACGAAAATCACCTAATTGGATTACCGATGACAGAAAATCACTTATTATATGCACAAGATTGGTTAAAAACCCAAATTGGATTAGAATAAGCCTAGGGAGGATGAAAATGACCTAAATGTTCAACCAATGACACAAAATCAAATATTGGATGCACAAGATTGGTTAAAAACCCTAATTGGATTAGAATAAGCCTAGGAGGACGAAAATTACCTAAATGTGCAACCAATGATACTAAATCACATAACGAAAATGACCTAAATGTGCAACCAATTACACAAAATCACATATTGGATGCACAAGATTGGTTAAAAACCCTAATTGGATTAGAATAAGCCTAGGGACGACGAAAATGACCTAAATGTGCAACCAATTACACAAAATCATATATTGGATGCACAAGATTGGTTAAAAACCCTAATTGGATTAGAATAAGCCTAGGGAGGACAAAAATGACCTAAATGTGCAACCAATGACACAAAATCACATATTGGATGCACAAGATTGGTTAAAAACCCTAATTGGATTAGAATAAGCCTAGGGAGGACAAAAATGACCTAAATGTGCAACCAATGACACAAAATCACATATTGGATGCACAAGATTGGTGAAAAACCCTAATTGGATTAGAATAAGTCTAGGGAGGACCAAAACGACCTAAATGTTCCACCAATGACACAAAGTCACATATTGGATGCACAAGATTGGTTAAAAACCCTAATTGGATTAGAATAAGTCTAGCGAGGACGAAAATGAACTTATTGGATTACCAATGACAGAAAATCACTTATTTTATGCACAAGATTGGTTAAAAACCCTAATTGGATTAGAATAAGCCTAGGGAGGACAAAAATGACCTAAATGTGCAACCAATGACACAAAATCACATATTGGATGCACAAGATTGGTTAAAAACCCTAATTGGATTAGAATAAGCCTAGGGAGGACAAAAATGACCTAAATGTGCAACCAATGACACAAAATCACATATTGGATGCATAAGATTGGTTAAAAACCCCAATTGGATTAGAATAAGCCTAGCGAGGACGAAAATGACCTAATTGGATTACCAATGACATAAAATCACTTATTATATGCACAAGATTGGTTAAAAACCCTAATTGGATTAAAATAAGCCTAGGGAGGACAAAAATGACCTAAATGTGCAACCAATGACACAAAATCACATATTGGATGCACAAGATTGGTTAAAAACCCTAATTGGATTAGAATAAGCCTAGGGAGGACAAAAATGACCTAAATGTGCAACCAATGACACAAAATCACATATTGGATGCACAAGATTGGTTAAAAACCCTAATTGGATTAGAATAAGCCTACGGAGGACGAAAATGACCTAAATGTTCAACCAATGACACAAAATCGCATATGGGATGCACAACATTGGATTAAAATCCTAATTGGATTAGAATAAGCCTGGGGACGACGAAAATGACCTAAATGTTCAACCAATGACACAAAATCACATATTGGATGCACAAGATTGGTTAAAAACCCTAATTGGATTAGAATAAGCCTAGGGAGGACGAAAATGACCTAAATGTGCAACGAATGACACAAAATCACATATTGGATGCACAAGATTGGTGAAAAACCCTAATTGGATTAGAATAAGTCTAGGGAGGACCAAAACGACCTAAATGTTCAACCAATGACACAAAGTCACATATTGGATGCACAAGATTGGTTAAAAACCCTAATTGGAATAGAATAAGTCTAGCGAGGACGAAAATGAACTTATTGGATTACCAATGACAGAAAATCACTTATTATATGCACAAGATTGGTTAAAGACCCTAATTGGATTAGAATAAGCCTAGGAAGGACGAAAATGACCTAAATGTGCAAATAATGACACAAAATCACATATTGGATGCACAAGATTGGTTAAAAACTCTAATTGGATTAGAATAAGCATAGGGAGGACCAAAATGACCTAAATGTGCAACCAGTGACACAAAATCACATATTGGATGCACATGATTGGTTAAAAACCCTAATTGGATTAGAATAAGTTTAGCGAGGACGAAAATGACCTAATCGGATTACAAATGACACAAAATCCCTTATTATATGCACAAGATTGGTTAAAAACCCTAATTGGATTAGAATAAGCCTAGGGAGGACGAAAATGACCTAAATGTGCAACCAATGACACAAAATCACATATTCGATGCACAAGATTGGTGAAAAACCCTAATTGGATTAGAATAAGCCTAGGGAGGACGAAAATGACCTAAATTTTCAAGCAATTACACAAAATGACACAAAATCACATATTGGATGCACAAGATTGGTTAAAAACCCTAATTGGATTAGAATAAGTCTAGGGAGGACGAAAATGACCTAAATGTTCAACCAATGACACAAAATGACACAAAATCACATATTGGATGCACAAGATTGGTTAAAAACCCTAATTGGAATAGAATAAGTCTAGCGAGGACGAAAATGAACTTATTGGATTACCAATGACAGAAAATCACTTATTATATGCACAAGATTGGTTAAAGACCCTAATTGGATTAGAATAAGCCTAGGAAGGACGAAAATGACCTAAATGTGCAAATAATGACACAAAATCACATATTGGATGCACAAGATTGGTTAAAAACCCTAATTGGATTAGAATAAGCATAGGGAGGACCAAAATGACCTAAATGTGCAACCAGTGACACAAAATCACATATTGGATGCACATGATTGGTTAAAAACCCTAATTGGATTAGAATAAGTTTAGCGAGGACGAAAATGACCTAATCGGATTACAAATGACACAAAATCACTTATTATATGCACAAGATTGGTTAAAAACCCTAATTGGATTAGAATAAGCCTAGGGAGGACGAAAATGACCTAAATGTGCAACCAATGACACAAAATCACATATTCCATGCACAAGATTGATGAAAAACCCTAATTGGATTAGAATAAGTTTAGCGAGGACAAAAATGACCTAATCGGCTTACAAATGACACAAAATCATTTATTATATGCACAAGATTGGTTAAAAACCCTAATTGGATTAGAATAAGCCTAGGGAGGACGAAAATGACCTAAATATGCAACAAATGACACAAAATCACATATTCGATGCACAAGATTGGTGAAAAACCTTAATTGGATTAGAATAAGCCTAGGGAGGACGAAAATGACCTAAATGTTCAACCAATTACACAAAATGACACAAAATCACATATTGGAT
>JBBPBQ010000006.1:7359959-7384431 GCA_037974755.1 Cicer yamashitae | reverse complement strand
CTAGGGAGGACCAAAACGACCTAAATGTTCAACCAATGACACAAAGTCACATATTGGATGCACAAGATTGGTTAAAAACCCTAATTGGAATAGAATAAGTCTAGCGAGGACGAAAATGAACTTATTGGATTACCAATGACAGAAAATCACTTATTATATGCACAAGATTGGTTAAAGACCCTAATTGGATTAGAATAAGCCTAGGAAAGACGAAAATGACCTAAATGTGCAAATAATGACACAAAATCACATATTGGATGCACAAGATTGGTTAAAAACCCTAATTGGATTAGAATAAGCATAGGGAGGACGAAAATGACCTAAATGTTCAACCATTTACACAAAATGACACAAAATCACATATTGGATGCACATGATTGGTTAAAAACCCTAATTGGATTAGAATAAGTTTAGTGTGGACGAAAATGACCTAATCGGATTACAAATGACACAAAATCACTTATTATATGCACAAGATTGGTTAAAAACCCTAATTGGATTAGAATAAGCCTAGGGAGGACGAAAATGACTTAAATCTGCAACCAATGACACAAAATCACATATTCCATGCACAAGATTGCTGAAAAACCCTAATTGGATTAGAATAAGTTTAGGGAGGACGAAAATGACCTATATGTTCAACCAATTCACAAAATGACACAAAATCACATATCGGATGCACAAGATTGGTTAAAAACCCTAATTGGATTAGAATAAGCCTAGGGAGGACGAAAATGACCTAAATGTTCAACCAATGACACAAAATCACATATTGGATGCACAAGATTGGTTAAAAACCCTAATTGGAATATAATAAGCCTAGGGAGGACAAAAATGACCTAAATGTGCAACCAATGACACAAAATCACATATTGGATGCATAAGATTGGTTAAAAACCCCAATTGGATTAGAATAAGCCTAGCGAGGACAAAAATGACCTAATTGAATTACCAATGACATAAAATCACTTATTATATGCACAAGATTGGTTAAAAACCCTAATTGGATTAGAATAAGCCTAGGGAGGACAAAAATGACCTAAATGTGCAACCAATGACACAAAATCACATATTGGATGCACAAGATTGGTTAAAAACCCTAATTGGATTAGAATAAGCCTAGGGAGGACGAAAATGACCTAAATGTTCAACCAATGACACAAAATCGCATATGGGATGCACAACATTGGATTAAAATCCTAATTGGATTAGAATAAGCCTGGGGACGACGAAAATAACCTAAATGTTCAACCAATGACACAAAATCACATATTGGATGCACAAGATTGGTTAAAAACCCTAATTGGATTAGAATAAGCCTAGGGAGGACGAAAATGACCTAAATGTGCAACGAATGACACAAAATCACATATTGGATGCACAAGATTGGTTAAAAACCCTAATTGGATTAGAATAAGCCTAGGGAGGACAAAAATGACCTAAATGTGCAACCAATGACACAAAATCACATATTGGATGCACAAGATTGGTTAAAAACCCTAATTGGATTAGAATAAGCCTAGGGAGGAGTAAAATGACCTAAATGTGCAACCAGTGACACAAAATTACATATTCGATGCACAAGATTGGTGAAAAACCTTAATTGGATTAGAATAAGCCTAGGGAGGACGAAAATGACCTAAATGTTCAACCAATTACACAAAATGACACAAAATCACATATTGGATGCACAAGATTGGTTAAAAACCCTAATTGGATTAGAATAAGCCTAGGGAGGACAAAAATGACCTAAATGTGCAACCAATGACACAAAATCACATATTGGATGCACAAGATTGGTTAAAAACCCTAATTGGATTAGAATAAGCCTAGGGAGGACAAAAATGACCTAAATATGCAACCAATGACACAAAATCACATATTGGATGCACAAGATTGGTTAAAAACCCTAATTAGATTAGAATAAGCCTAGGGAGGACAAAAATGACCTAAATGTGCAACCAATGACACAAAATCACATATTGGATGCACAAGATTGGTTAAAAACCCTAATTGGATTAGAATAAGCCTAGGGAGGACAAAAATGACCTAAATGTGCAACCAATGACACAAAATCACATATTGGATGCACAAGATTGGTTAAAAACCCTAATTGGATTAGAATAAGCCTGGGGAGGACGAAAATGACCTAAATGTGCAACGAATGACACAAAATCACATATTGGATGCACAAGATTGGTTAAAAACCCTAATTGGATTAGAATAAGCCTAGGGAGGACAAAAATGACCTAAATGTGCAACCAATGACACAAAATCACATATTGGATGCACAAGATTGGTTAAAAACCCTAATTGGATTAGAATAAGCCTAGGGAGGACTAAAATGACCTAAATGTGCAACCAATGACACAAAATCACATATTGGATGCACAAGATTGGTTAAAAACCCTAATTGGATTAGAATAAGCCTAGCGAGGACGAAAATGACCTAATTGGATTACCAATGACACAAAATCACTTATTATATGCACAAGATTGGTTAAAAACCCTAATTGGATTAGAATAAGCCTAGGGAGGACGAAAATGACCTAAATGTTCAACCTATGACATAATATCACATATTGGATGCACAAGATTGGTTAAAAACCCTAATTGGATTAGAATAAGCCTAGGGAGGACAAAAATGACCTAAATGTTCAACCAATGACACAAAATCACATATTGGATGCACAAGATTGGTTAAAAACCCTAATTGGATTAGAATAAGCCTAGGGAGGACAAAAATGACCTAAATGTGCAACCAATGACACAAAATCACATATTGGATGCACAAGATTGGTTAAAAACCCTAATTGGATTAGAATAACCCTAGCAGGACGAAAATGACCTAAATGTGCAACCAATGACACTAAATCACATATTGGATGCACAAGATTGGTTAAAAACCCTAATTGGATTAGAATAAGCCTAGGGAGTACGAAAATGACCTAAATGTGCAACAAATGACACAAAATCACATATTGGATGCACAAGATTGGTTAAAAACCCTAATTGGATTAGAATCTAGGGAGGACAAAAATGACCTAAATGTGCAACCAATGACACAAAATCACATATTGGATGCACAAGATTGGTTAAAAACCCTAATTGGATTAGAATAAGCCTAGGGAGGACGAAAATGACCTAAATGTTCAACCAATTACACAAAATGACACAAAATCACATATTGGATGCACAAGATTTGTTAAAAACCCTATTTGGATTAGAATAAGCCTATGGAGGACAAAAATGACCTAAATGTGCAACCAATGACACAAAATCACATATTGGATGCACAAGATTGGTTAAAAACCCTAATTGGATTAGAATAAGCCTAGGGGGGACAAAAATGACCTAAATGTGCAACCAATGACACAAAATCACATATTGGATGCACAAGATTGGTTAAAAACCCTAATTGGATTAGAATAAGCCTAGGGAGGACAAAAATGACCTAAATGTGCAACCAATGACACAAAATCACATATTGGATGCACAAGATTGGTTAAAAACCCTAATTGGATTAGAATATGCCTAGGGAGGACGAAAATGACCTAAATGTTCAACCAATGACACAAAATGACACAAAATCACATATTGGATGCACAAGATTGGTTAAAAACCCTAATTGGATTAGAATAAGCCTAGGGAGGACGAAAATGAACTAAATGTTCAACCAATGACACAAAATCACATATTGGATGCACAAGATTGGTTAAAAACCCTAATTGGATTAGAATAAGCCTAGGGAGGACGAAAATGACCTAAATGTTCAACCAATGACACAAAATCACATATTCGATGCACAAGATTGGTGAAAAACCCTAATTGGATTAGAATAAGCCTAGGGAGGACGAAAATGACCTAAATGTTCAACCAATGACACAAAATGACACAAAATCACATATTGGATGCACAAGATTGGTTAAAAACCCTAATTGGATTATAATAAGCCTAGGGAGGACAAAAATGACCTAAATGTGCAACCAATGACACAAAATCACATATTGGATGCATAAGATTGGTTAAAAACCCTAATTGGATTAGAATAAGCCTAGGGAGGACAAAAATGACCTAAATGTGCAACCAATGACACAAAATCACATATTGGATGCACAAGATTGGTTAAAAACCCTAATTGGATTAGAATAAGCCTAGCGAGGACGAAAATCACCTAATTGGATTACCGATGACAGAAAATCACTTATTATATGCACAAGATTGGTTAAAAACCCTAATTGGATTAGAATAAGCCTAGGGAGGACAAAAATGACCTAAATGTGCAACCAATGACACAAAATCACATATTGGATGCACAAGATTGGTTAAAAACCCTAATTGGAATAGAATAAGCCTAGGGAGGACGAAAATGACCTAAATGTGCAACCAATGACACAAAATCACATATTGGATGCACAAGTTTTGTTAAAAACCCTAATTGGATTAGAATAAGCCTAGGGAGGACAAAAATGACCTAAATGTGCAACCAATGACACAAAATCACATATTGGATGCACAAGATTGGTTAAAAACCCTAATTGCATTAGAACAAGCATAGGGAGGACGAAAATGACCTAAATGTTCAACCAATGACACAAAATGACACAAAATCACATATTGGATGCACAAGATTGGTTAAAAACCCTAATTGGATTAGAATAAGGCTAGGGAGGACGAAAATGACCTAAATGTGCAACCAATGACACAAAATCACATATTGGATGCACAAGATTGGTTAAAAACCCTAATTGGATTAGAATAAGCCTAGCGAGGACGAAAATCACCTAATTGGATTACCGATGACAGAAAATCACTTATTATATGCACAAGATTGGTTAAAAACCCAAATTGGATTAGAATAAGCCTAGGGAGGATGAAAATGACCTAAATGTTCAACCAATGACACAAAATCAAATATTGGATGCACAAGATTGGTTAAAAACCCTAATTGGATTAGAATAAGCCTAGGAGGACGAAAATTACCTAAATGTGCAACCAATGATACTAAATCACATAACGAAAATGACCTAAATGTGCAACCAATTACACAAAATCACATATTGGATGCACAAGATTGGTTAAAAACCCTAATTGGATTAGAATAAGCCTAGGGACGACGAAAATGACCTAAATGTGCAACCAATTACACAAAATCATATATTGGATGCACAAGATTGGTTAAAAACCCTAATTGGATTAGAATAAGCCTAGGGAGGACAAAAATGACCTAAATGTGCAACCAATGACACAAAATCACATATTGGATGCACAAGATTGGTTAAAAACCCTAATTGGATTAGAATAAGCCTAGGGAGGACAAAAATGACCTAAATGTGCAACCAATGACACAAAATCACATATTGGATGCACAAGATTGGTGAAAAACCCTAATTGGATTAGAATAAGTCTAGGGAGGACCAAAACGACCTAAATGTTCCACCAATGACACAAAGTCACATATTGGATGCACAAGATTGGTTAAAAACCCTAATTGGATTAGAATAAGTCTAGCGAGGACGAAAATGAACTTATTGGATTACCAATGACAGAAAATCACTTATTTTATGCACAAGATTGGTTAAAAACCCTAATTGGATTAGAATAAGCCTAGGGAGGACAAAAATGACCTAAATGTGCAACCAATGACACAAAATCACATATTGGATGCACAAGATTGGTTAAAAACCCTAATTGGATTAGAATAAGCCTAGGGAGGACGAAAATTACCTAAATGTGCAACCAATGACACAAAATCACATATTCGATGCACAAGATTGGTTAAAAACCCTAATTGGATTAGAATAAGCCTAGGTAGTACGAAAATGACTTAAATGTTCAACCAATGACACAAAATGACACAAAATCACATATTGGATGCACAAGAGTCGTTAAAAACCCTAATTGGATTAGAATAAGCCTAGGGAGGACAAAAATGACCTAAATGTGCAACCAATGACACAAAATCACATATTGGATGCACAAGATTGGTTAAAAACCCTAATTGGATTAGAATAAGCCTAGGGAGAACGAAAATGACCTAAATGTGCAACCAATGACACAAAATCACTTATTATATGCACAAGATTGGTTAAAAACCCTAATTGGATTAGAATAAGCCTAGGGACAACAAAAATGACATAAATGTGCAACCAATGACACAAAATCACATATTGGATGCACAAGATTGGATAAAAACCCTAATTGGATAAGAATAAGCCTAGGGATGACGAATATGACCTAAATGTGCAACCAATGACACAAAATCACTTATTATATGCACAAGATTTGTTAAAAACCCTAATTGGACTAGAATTAGACTAGGGAGGACGAAAATGACCAAAATGTGCAAACAATGACACAAAATCATATATTGGTTGCACAAGATTCGTTAAAAAAACTAATTGGATCAGAATAAGTCTAGGGAGGACGAAAATGAACCAAATATTCAACCAATGATACAAAATCACTTTTTGGATGCACACGATTGGTTAAAAACCCTATTTGGATTAGAATAAGCCTAGGGAGAACGAAAATAACCTAAATGTGCAACCAATGACACAAAATCACTTATTATATGCACAAGATTGGTTAAAAACCCTAACTGGATTAGAATAAGCATAGGGACTACAAAAATGACCTAAATGTGCAACCAATGACACAAAATCACATATTGGATGCACAAGATTGGTTAAAAACCCTAATTGGATTAGAATAAGCCTAGGGAGGACGAAAATGACCTAAATGTGCAACCAATGACACAAAATCACATATTCGATGCACAAGATTGGTGAAAAACCCTAATTGGATTAGAATAAGCCTAGGGAGGACGAAAATGACCTAAATGTTCAACCATTTACACAAAATGACACAAAATCACATATTGGATGCACAAGATTGGTTAAAAACCCTAATTGCATTAGAATAAGCCTAGGGAGGACGAAAATGACCTAAATGTTCAACCAATGACACAAAATCACATATTGGATGCACAAGATTGGTTAAAAACCCTAACTGGATTAGAATAAGCCTAGGGAGGACAAAAATGACCTAAATGTGCAACGAATGACACAAAACCACATCTTGGATGCACAAGATTGGTTAAAAACCCTAATTGGAATATAATAAGCCTAGGGAGGACAAAAATGACCTAAATGTGCAACCAATGACACAAAATCACATATTGGATGCATAAGATTGGTTAAAAACCCCAATTGGATTAGAATAAGCCTAGCGAGGACAAAAATGACCTAATTGGATTACCAATGACATAAAATCACTTATTATATGCACAAGATTGGTTAAAAACCCTAATTGGATTAGAATAACCCTAGGGGGGACAAAAATGACCTAAATGTGCAACCAATGACACAAAATCACATATTGGATGCACAAGATTGGTTAAAAACCCTAATTGGATTAGAATAAGCCTAGGGAGGACAAAAATGACCTAAATGTGCAACCAATGACACAAAATCACATATTGGATGCACAAGATTGGTTAAAAACCCTAATTGGATTAGAATAAGCCTAGGGAGGACGAAAATGACCTAAATGTGCAACCAATGACACAAAATCACATATTCGATGCACAAGATTGGTGAAAAACCCTAATTGGATTAGAATAAGCCTAGGGAGGACGAAAATGACCTAAATGTTCAACCATTTACACAAAATGACACAAAATCACATATTTGATGCACAAGATTGGTTTAAAACCCTAATTGCATTAGAATAAGCCTAGGGAGGACGAAAATGACCTAAATGTTCAACCAATGACACAAAATCACATATTGGATGCACAAGATTGGTTAAAAACCCTAATTGGATTAGAATAAGCCTAGGGAGGACGAAAATGACCAAAATGTTCAACCAATAACACAAAATGACACAAAATCACATATTGAATGCACAAGATTGGTTAAAAACCCTAATTGGATTAGAATCAGCCTAAGGAGGACGAAAATGACCTAAATGTTCAACCAATGACACAAAAAGACACAAAATCACATATTGGATGCAAAGAATGGTTGAAAACCCTAATTCGATTAGAATAAGCCTAGGGAGGACGAAAATGACCTAAATGCTCAACCAATGACACAAAATAACACAAAATCACATATTGGATGCATAAGATTGGTTAAAAACCCTAATTGGATTAGAATAAGCCTAGGGAGGACGAAAATGACCTAAATGTTCAACCAATGACACAAAATCACATATTGGATGCACAAGATTGGTTAAAAACCCTAATTGGATTAGAATAAGCCTAGGGAGGACAAAAATGACCTAAATGTGCAACCAATGACACAAAATCACATATTGGATGCACAAGATTGGTTAAAAACCCTAATTGGATTAGAATATGCCTAGGGAGGACAAAAATGACCTAAATGTGCAACCAGTGACACAAAATCACATATTGGATGCATAAGATTGGTTATAAACCCCAATTGGATTAGAATAAGCCTAGCGAGGACGAAAATGACCTAATTGGATTACCAATGACATAAAATCACTTATTATATGCACAAGATTGGTTAAAAACCCTAATTGGATTAGAATAAGCCTAGGGAGGACAAAAATGACCTAAATGTGCAACCAATGACACAAAATCACATATTGGATGCACAAGATTGGTTAAAAACCCTAATTGGATTAGAATAAGCCTAGAGAGGACGAAAATGACCTAAATGTGGAAACAATGACACAAAATCACATATTGGATGCACTAGATTGGTTAAAAACTCTAATTGGATTAGAATAAGTCTAGGGAGGACCAAAATGACCTAAATGTTCAACCAATGACACAAAGTCACATATTGGATGCACAAGATTGGTTAAAAACCCTAATTGGATTAGAATAAGTCTATCGAGGACGAAAATGAACTTATTGGATTACCAATGACAGAAAATCACTTATTATATGCACAAGATTGGTTAAAGACCCTAATTGGATTAGAATAAGCCTAGGGAGGACGAAAATGACCTAAATGTGCAACCAATGACACAAAATCACATATTGGATGCACAAGATTGGTTAAAAACCCTAATTGGATTAGAATAAGCCTAGGGATGACGAAAATGACCTAAATGTTCAACCAATGACACTAAGTCACATATTGGATGCACAAGATTGGTTAAAAACCCTAATTGGATTAGAATAAGCCTTGCGAGGACGAAAATGACCTAATTGGATTACCAATGACACAAAATCACTTATTATATGCTCAAGATTGGTTAAAAACCCTAATTGGATTAGAATAAGCCTAGGGAGGACGAAAATGACCTAAATGTGCAACCAATGACACAAAATCACATATGGGATGCACAAGATTGGATAAAAATCCTAATTGGATTAGAATAAGCCTAGGTAGGACGAAAATGACCTAAATGTTCAACCAATGACACAAAATCACATATTGGATGCACAAGATTGGTTAAAAACCCTAATTGGATTAGAATAAGCCTAGGGAGGACGAAAATGACCTAAATGTTCAACCAATGACACAAAATCAAATATTGGATGCACAAGATTGGTTAAAAACCCTAATTGGATTAAAATAAGCCTAGGGAGGACGAAAATGACTTAAATGTTCAACCAATGACACAAAATGACACAAAATCACATATTGGATGCACAAGATTGGTTAAAAACCCTAATTGGATTAGAATAAGCCTAGGGAGGACGAAAATGAACTAAATGTTCAACCAATGACACAAAATGACATATTGGATGCACAAGATTGGTTAAAAACCCTAATTGGATTAGAATAAGCCTAGGGAGGACGAAAATGACCTAAATGTTCAACCAATGACACAAAATCACAAATTGGATGCACAAGATTGGTTAAAAACCCTAATTGGATTAGAATAGGCCTAGGGAGGACGAAAATGACCTAAATGTTCAACAAATGACACAAAATGACACAAAATCACATATTGGATGCACAAGATTGGTTAAAAACCCTAATTGGATTAGAATAAGTCTAGGGAGGACGAAAATGACCTAAATGTTCAACCAATGACACAAAATGACACAAAATCACATATTGGATGCACAAGATTGGTTAAAAACCCTAATTGGATTAGAATAAGCCTAGCGAGGACGAAAATGACCTAATTGGATTACCAATGACACAAAATCAATTATTATATGCACAAGATTGGTTAAAAACCCTAATTGGATTGGAATAAGGCTAGGGAGGACGAAAATGACCTAAATGTTCAACCAATGACACAAAATCACATATTGGATGCACAAGATTGGTTAAAAACCCTAATTGGATTAGAATAAGCCTAGGGAGGACGAAAATGACCTAAATGTTCAACCAATGACACAAAATGACACTAAATCACATATTGGATGCACAAGATTGGTTAAAAACCCTAATTGGATTAGAATAAGTCTAGGGAGCACCAAAATGACCTAAATGTTCAACCAATGACACAAAGTCACATATTGGATGCACAAGATTGGTTAAAAACCCTAATTGGATTAGAATATGCCTAGGGAGGACGAAAATGACCTAAATGTGCAACCAATGACACAAAATCACATATTCGATGCACAAGATTGGTGAAAAACCCTAATTGGATTAGAATAAGCCTAGGGAGGACGAAAATGACCTAAATGTTCAACCAATGACACAAAATCACATATTGGATGCACAAGATTGGTTAAAAACCCTAATTGGATTAGAATAAGCCTAGGGAGGACGAAAATTACCTAAATGTGCAACCAATGACACAAAATCACATATTAGATGCACAAGATTGGTTAAAAACCCTAATTGGATTGGAATAAGCCTAGAGAGGACGAAAATCACCTAATTGGATTACTGATGACAGAAAATCACTTATTATATGCACAAGATTGGTTAAAAACCCTAATTGGATTAGAATAAGCCTAGGGAGGAAAAAAATGACCTAAATGTGCAACCAATGACACAAAATCACATATTGGATGCACAAGATTGGTTAAAAACCCTAATTGCATTAGAACAAGTATAGGGAGGACGAAAATGACCTAAATGTTCAACCAATGACACAAAATGACACAAAATGACACAAAATCACATATTGGATGCACAAGATTGGTTAAAAACCCTAATTTAATTAGAATAAGGCTAGGGAGGACGAAAATGACCTAATGTGCAACCAATGACACAATTTCAAATATTGGATGCACAAGATTGGTTAAAAACCCTAATTGGATTAGAATAAGCCTAGCGAGGACGAAAATCACCTAATTGGATTACCGATGACAGAAAATCACTTATTATATGCACAAGATTGGTTAAAAACCCTAATTGGATTAGAATAAGCCTAGGAAGGACAAATATGACCTAAATGTGCAACCAATGACACAAAATCACATATTGGATGCACAAGATTGGTTAAAAACCCTAATTGGATTAGAATAAGCCTAGGGAGGACGAAAATGATCTAAATGTTCAACCAATGACACAAAATCACATATTGGATGCACAAGATTGGTTAAAAACCCTAATTGGATTAGAATAAGCCTAGGGATGACGAAAATGACCTAAATGTTCAACCAATGACACAAAATCACATATTGGATGCACAAGATTGGTTAAAAACCATAATTGGATTAGAATAAGCCTAGGGAGGACGAAAATGACCTAAATGTTCAACCAATGACACAAAATCACATAATGGATGCACAAGATTGTTTAAAAACCCTAATTGGATTAGAATAAGCCTAGGTAGGACGAAAATGACCTAAATGTTCAACCAATGACACAAAATCACATATCGGATGCACAAGATTGGTTAAAAACCCTAATTGCATTAGAATAAGCCTAGGGAGGACGAAAATGACCTAAATGTTCAACCAATGACACAAAATCACATATTGGATGCACAAGATTGGTTAAAAACCCTAATTGGATTAGAATAAGCCTAGGGAGGACAAAAATGACCTAAATGTGCAACCAATGACACAAAACCACATCTTGGATGCACAAGATTGGTTAAAAACCCTAATTGGATTAGAATAAGCCTAGGGAGGACAAAAATGACCTAAATGTGCAACCAATGACACAAAATCACATATTGGATGCACAAGATTGGTTAAAAACCCTAATTGGATTAGAATAAGCCTAGGGAGGACGAAAATGATCTAAATGTTCAACCAATGACACAAAATCGCATATGGGATGCAAACCATTGGATTAAAATCCTAATTGGATTAGAATAAGCCTGGGCAGGACGAAAATGACCTAAATGTTCAACCAATGACACAAAATCACATATTGGATGCACAAGATTGGTTAAAAACCCTAATTGGATTAGAATAAGCCTTGGGAGAACGAAAATGACCTAAATGTGCAACCAATGAAACAAAATCACATATTGGATGCACAAGATTGGGTAAAAACCCTAATTGGATTAGAATAAGTCTAGGGAGGACCAAAATGACCTAAATATTCAACCAATGACACAAAGTCACATATTGGATGCCCAAGATTGGTTAAAAATCCTAATTGGATTAGAATAAGTCTAGCGAGGCCGAAAATGAACTTATTGGATTACCAATACAGAAAATCACTTATTATATGCACAAGATTGGTTAAAAACCCAAATTGGATTAGAATAAGCTTAGGGAGGACGAAAATGACCTAAATGTGCAACCAATGACACAAAATCACATATTCGATGCACAAGATTGGTGAAAAACCCTAATTGGATTAGAATAAGCCTAGGGAGGACGAAAATGACCTAAATGTGCAACCAATGACACAAAATCACATATTGGATTGACAAGATTGGTTTAAAACCCTAATTGGATTAGAATAAGCCTAGGGAGGACAAAAATGACCTAAATGAGCAACCAATGACACAAAATCACATATTGGATGCATAAAATTGGTTAAAAACCCCAATTGGATTAGAATAAGCCTAGCGAGGACGAAAATGACCTAATTGGATTACCAATGACATAAAATCACTTATTATATACACAAGATTGGTTAAAAACCCTAATTGGATTAGAATAAGCCTAGGGAGGACAAAAATGACCTAAATGTGCAACCAATGACACAAAATCACGTATTGGATGCACAAGATTGGTTAAAAACCCTAATTGGATTAGAATAAGCCTAGGGAGGACAAAAATGACCTAAATCTGCAACCAATGACACAAAATCACATATTGGATGCACAAGAATTGTTAAAAACACTAATTGGATTAGAATAACTCTAGGGAGGACAAAAATGACCTAAATGTGCAACCAGTGACACAAAATCACATATTGGATGCATAAGATTGGTTAAAAACCCCAATTGGATTAGAATAAGTCTAGCGATGACAAAAATGACCTAATTCAATTACCAATGACATAAAATCACTTATTATATGCACAAGATTGGTTAAAAACCCTAATTGGATTAGAATAAGCCTAGGGAGAACAAAAATGACCTAAATGTGCAACCAATGACATAAAATCACATATTGGATGCACAAGATTGGTTAAAAATCCTAATTGGATTAGAATAAGCCTAGGGAGGACAAAAATTACCTAAATGTGCAACCAATGACACAAAATCACATATTGGATGCACAAGATTGGTTAAAAACCCTAATTGGATTAGAATAAGCCTAGGGAGGACAAATATGACCTAAATGTGCAACCAGTGACACAAAATCACATATTGGATGCATAAGATTGGTTAAAAACCCCAATTGGATTAGAATAAGCCTAGCGATGACAAAAATGACCTAATTCAATTACCAATGACATAAAATCACTTATTATATGCACAAGATTGGTTAAAAACCCTAATTGGATTAGAATAAGCCTAGGGAGGACAAAAATGACCTAAATGTGCAACCAATGACATAAAATCACATATTGGATGCACAAGATTGGTTAAAAATCCTAATTGGATTAGAATAAGCCTAGGGAGGACAAAAATTACCTAAATGTGCAACCAATGACACAAAATGACATATTGGATGCACAAGATTGGTTAAAAACCCTAATTGGATTAGAATAAGCCTAGGGAGGACAAAAACGACCTAAATGTGCAACCAGTGACACAAAATCACATATTGGATGCACAAGATTGGTTAAAAACCCTAATTGGATTAGAATAAGCCTAGGGAGGACGAAAATGACCTAAATGTGAAACCAATGACACAAAATCACATATTGGATGCACAAGATTGGTTAAAAACCCAAATTTGATTAGAATAAGCCTAGGGAGGACGTAAATGACCTAAATGTTCAACCAATGACACAAAATCGCATATGGGATGCACAACATTGGATTAAAATCCTAATTGGATTAGAATAACCCTGGGGAGGACGAAAATGACCTAAATGTGCAACCAATGACACAAAATCACATATTGGATGCACAAGAATTGTTAAAAACCCTAATTGGATTAGAATAACTCTAGGGAGGACCAAAATGACCTAAATGTTCAACCAATGACAGAAAGTCACATATTGGATGCACAAGATTGGTTAAAAACCCTAATTGGATTAGAATAAGTCTAGCGACGACGAAAATGAACTTGTTGGATTACCAATGACAGAAAATCACTTATTATATGCACAAGATTGGTTAAAAACCCTAATTGGATTAGAATAAGCCTAGGGAGGACGAAAATGACCTAAATGTGCAACCAATGACACAAAATCACATATTGGATGCACAAGATTGGTTAAAAACCCAAATTGGATTAGAATAAGCCTAGGGAGGACGTAAATGACCTAAATGTTCAACCAATGACACAAAATCGCATATGGGATGCACAACATTGGATTAAAATCCTAATTGGATTAGAATAAGCCTGGGGAGGACGAAAATGACCTAAATGTGCAACCAATGACACAAAATCACATATTGGATGCACAAGATTGGTTAAAAACCCTAATTGGATTAGAATAAGCCTAGGGAGGACGAAAATGACCTAAATGTTCAACCAATTACACAAAATGACACAAAATCACATATTGGATGCACAAGATTTGTTAAAAACCCTATTTGGATTAGAATAAGCCTATGGAGGACAAAAATGACCTAAATGTGCAACCAATGACACAAAATCACATATTGGATGCACAAGATTGGTTAAAAACCCTAATTGGATTAGAATAAGCCTAGGGGGGACAAAAATGACCTAAATGTGCAACCAATGACACAAAATCACATATTGGATGCACAAGATTGGTTAAAAACCCTAATTGGATTAGAATAAGCCTAGGGAGGACAAAAATGACCTAAATGTGCAACCAATGACACAAAATCACATATTGGATGCACAAGATTGGTTAAAAACCCTAATTGGATTAGAATAAGCCTAGCGAGAACGAAAATCACCTAATTGGATTACCGATGACAGAAAATCACTTATTATATGCACAAGATTGGTTAAAAACCTTAATTGGATTAGAATAAGCCTAGGGAGGACAAAAATGACCTAAATGTGCAACCAATGACACAAAATCACATATTGGATGCACAAGATTGGTTAAAAACCCTAATTGGATTAGAATAAGCCTAGGGAGAACGAAAATGACCTAAATGTGCAACCAATGACACAAAATCACATATTGGATGCACAAGATTGGTTAAAAACCCTAATTGGATTAGAATAAGCCTAGGGAGGACAAAAATGACCTAAATGTGCAACCAATGACACAAAATCACATATTGGATGCACAAGATTGGTTAAAAACCCTAATTGGATTAGAATAAGCCTAGGGAGGACAAAAACGACCTAAATGTGCAACCAGTGACACAAAATCACATATTGGATGCACAAGATTGGTTAAAAACCCTAATTGGATTAGAATAAGCCTAGGGAGGACGAAAATGACCTAAATGTGAAACCAATGACACAAAATCACATATTGGATGCACAAGATTGGCTAAAAACCCTAATTGGATTAGACTAAGCCTAGGGAGGACAAAAATGACCTAAATCTGCAACCAATGACACAAAATCACATATTGGATGCACAAGATTGGTTAAAAACCCTAATTGGATTAGAATAAGCCTAGGGAGGAAAAAAATTACCTAAATGTGCAACCAATGACACAAAATCACATATTGGATGCACAAGAATTGTTAAAAACCCTAATTGGATTAGAATAACTCTAGGGAGGACAAAAATGACCTAAATGTGCAACCAGTGACACAAAATCACATATTGGATGCATAAGATTGGTTAAAAACCCCAATTGGATTAGAATAAGCCTAGCGATGACAAAAATGACCTAATTCATTTACCAATGACATAAAATCACTTATTATATGCACAAGATTGGTTAAAAACCCTAATTGGATTAGAATAAGCCTAGGGAGGACAAAAATGACCTAAATGTGCAACCAATGACATAAAATCACATATTGGATGCACAAGATTGGTTAAAAATCCTAATTGGATTAAAATAAGCCTAGGGAGGACAAAAATTACCTAAATGTGCAACCAATGACACAAAATCACATATTGGATGCACAAGATTGGTTAAAAACCCTAATTGGATTAGAATAAGCCTAGGGAGGACAAAAACGACCTAAATGTGCAACCAGTGACACAAAATCACATATTGGATGCATAAGATTTGTTAAAAACCCCAATTGGATTAGAATAAGCCTAGCGATGACGAAAATGACCTAATTGGATTACCAATGACATAAAATCACTTATTATATGCACAAGATTGGTTAAAAACCGTAATTGGATTAGAATAAGCCTAGGGAGGACAAAAATGACCTAAATGTGCAATCAATGACACAAAATCACATATTGGATGCACAAAATGGGTTAAAAACCCTAATTGGATTAGAATAAGCCTAGGGAGAACAAAAATGACCTAAATGTGTAACCAATGACACAAAATTACATATTGGATGCACAAGATTGGTTAAAAACCCTAATTGGATTAGAATAAGCCTAGGGAGGACGAAAATGACCTAAATGTTCAACCAATGACACAAAATCACATATTGGATGCACAAGATTGGTTAAAAACCCTTATTGGATTAGAATAAGCCTAGGGAGGACAAATATGACCTAAATGTGCAACCAGTGACACAAAATCACATATTGGATGCATAAGGTTGGTTAAACACCCCAATTGGATTAGAATAAGCCTAGCGATGACAAAAATGACCTAATTCAATTACCAATGACATAAAATCACTTATTATATGCACAAGATTGGTTAAAAACCCTAATTGGATTAGAATAAGCCTAGGGAGGACAAAAATGACCTAAATGTGCAACCAATGACATAAAATCACATATTGGATGCACAAGATTGGTAAAAAATCTTAATTGGATTAGAATAAGCCTAGGGAGGACAAAAATTACCTAAATGTGCAACCAATGACACAAAATGACATATTGGATGCACAAGATTGGTTAAAAACCCTAATTGGATTAGAATAAGCCTAGGGAGGACAAAAACGACCTAAATGTGCAACCAGTGACACAAAATCACATATTGGATGCACAAGATTGGTTAAAAACCCTAATTGGATTAGAATAAGCCTAGGGAGGACGAAAATGACCTAAATGTGCAACCAATGACACAAAATCACATATTGGATGCACAAGATTGGTTAAAAACCCTAATTGGATTAGAATAAGCCTAGGGAGGACAAAAATGACCTAAATGTGCAACCAATGACACAAAGTGACATATTGGATGCACAAGATTGGTTAAAAACCCTAATTGGATTAGAATAAGCCTAGGGAGGACGAAAATGACCAAAATGTTCAACCAATGACACAAAATGACACAAAATCACATATTGGATGCACAAGATTGGTTAAAAACCCTAATTGGATTAGAATAAGCCTAGAGAGGACGAAAATGACCTAAATGTGCAACCAATGACACAAAATCACATATTGGATGCACAAGATTGGTTAAAAACCCTAATTGGATTAGAATAAGCCTAGGGAGGACGAAAATGACCTAAATGTGCAACCAATGACACAAAATCACATATTGGATGCACAAGATTGGTTAAAAACCCTAATTGGATTAGAATAAGCCTAGGGAGGACAAAAATGACCTAAATGTGCAACCAATGACACAAAATCACAAATTGGATGCACAAGATTGGTTAAAAACCCTAATTGTATTAGAATAAGCCTAGCGAGGACGAAAATCACCTAATTGGATTACCAATGACACAAAATGACACAAAATCACATATTGGATGCATAAGATTGGTTAAAAAACCTAATTGGATTAAAATAAGCCTATCGAGGACGAAAATGACCTAATTCGATTACCAATGACACAAAATCACTTATTATATGCACAAGATTGGTTAAAAACCTTAATTGGATTAGAATAAGCCTAGGGAGGACAAAAATGACCTAAGTGTCCAACCAATGACACAAAATGACACAAAATCACATATTGGATGCACAAGATAGGTTAAAAACCCTAATTGGATTAGATTAAGCCTAGGGAGGACGAAAATGACCTAAATGTTCAACCAGTGACCCAAAATTACACAAAATCACATATTGGATGCCTAAGATTGGTTAAAAACCCTAATTGGATTAGAATAAGCCTAGGGAGGATGAAAATGACCTAAATGTGCAACCAATGACACAAAATCACATATTGGATGCACAAGATTGGTTAAAAACCCTAATTGGATTAGAATAAGCCTAGGGAGGATGAAAATGACCTAAATGTGCAACCAATGACACAAAATCACATATTGGATGCACAAGATTGGTTAAAAACCCTAATTGGATTAGAATAAGCCTAGGGAGGACGAAAATGACCTAAATGTTCAACCAATGACACAAAATCACATATTGGATGCACAAGATTGGTTAAAAACGCTAATTGGATTAGAATAAGCCTATGGAGGACGAAAATGACCTATATGTTCAACCAATGACACAAAATCACATATTGGATGCACAAGATTGGTTAAAAACCCTAATTGGATTAGAATAAGCCTATGGAGGATGAAAATGACCTAAATGTTCAACCAATGACACAAAATCACATATTGGATGCACAAGATTGGTTAAAAACCCTAATTGGATTAGAATAAGCCTAGGGAGGACGAAAATGACCTAAATGTTCAACCAATGAGAAAAAATGACACAAAATCACATATTGGATGCACAAGATTGGTTAAAAACCCTAATTGGATTAGAATAAGCCTAGCGAGGACGAAAATGACTTAATTGGATTACCAATGACACAAAATCACTTATTATATGCACAAGATTGGTTAAAAACCCTAATTGGATGAGAATATGCCTAGGGAGGACGAAAATGAACTAAATGTGCAACCAATGACACAAAATCACATATTGGATGCACAAGATTGGTTAAAAACCCTAATTGGATTAGAATAAGCCTAGGGAGGACAAAAATGACCTAAATGTGCAACCAATGACACAAAATCACATATTGGATGCACAAGATTGGTTAAAAACCCTAATTGGATTAGAATAAGCATAGGGACGACCAAAATGACCTAAATGTTCAACCAATGACACAAAATCACATATTGGATGCACAAGATTGGTTAAAAACCCTAAATGGATTAGAATAAGCCTCGAGAGGACGAACATGACCAAAATATTCAACCAATGACACAAAATGACACAAAATCACATATTGGATGCACAAGATTGGTTAAAAACCCTAATTGGATTAGAATAAGCCTAGGGAGGACGAAAATGACCTAAATGTGCAACCAATGACACAAAATCACTTATTATATGCACAAGATTGGTTAAAAACCCTAATTGGATTAGAATAAGCCTAGGGAGGACGAAAATGACCTAAATGTGCAACCAATGACACAAAATCACTTATTATATGCACAAGATTGGTTAAAAACCCTAATTGGATTAGAATAAGCCTAGGGGGGACAAAAATGACCTAAATGTGCAACCAATGACACAAAATCACATATTGGATGCACAAGATTGGTTAAAAACCCTAATTGGATTAGAATAAGCCTAGGGAGGACAAAAATGACCTAAATGTGCAACCAATGACACAAAATCACATATTGGATGCACAAGATTGGTTAAAAACCCTAATTGGATTAGAATAAGCCTAGCGAGAACGAAAATCACCTAATTGGATTACCGATGACAGAAAATCACTTATTATATGCACAAGATTGGTTAAAAACCTTAATTGGATTAGAATAAGCCTAGGGAGGACAAAAATGACCTAAATGTGCAACCAATGACACAAAATCACATATTGGATGCACAAGATTGGTTAAAAACCCTAATTGGATTAGAATAAGCCTAGGGAGAACGAAAATGACCTAAATGTGCAACCAATGACACAAAATCACATATTGGATGCACAAGATTGGTTAAAAACCCTAATTGGATTAGAATAAGCCTAGGGAGGACAAAAATGACCTAAATGTGCAACCAATGACACAAAATCACATATTGGATGCACAAGATTGGTTAAAAACCCTAATTGGATTAGAATAAGCCTAGGGAGGACAAAAACGACCTAAATGTGCAACCAGTGACACAAAATCACATATTGGATGCACAAGATTGGTTAAAAACCCTAATTGGATTAGAATAAGCCTAGGGAGGACGAAAATGACCTAAATGTGAAACCAATGACACAAAATCACATATTGGATGCACAAGATTGGTTAAAAACCCAAATTTGATTAGAATAAGCCTAGGGAGGACGTAAATGACCTAAATGTTCAACCAATGACACAAAATCGCATATGGGATGCACAACATTGGATTAAAATCCTAATTGGATTAGAATAACCCTGGGGAGGACGAAAATGACCTAAATGTGCAACCAATGACACAAAATCACATATTGGATGCACAAGAATTGTTAAAAACCCTAATTGGATTAGAATAACTCTAGGGAGGACCAAAATGACCTAAATGTTCAACCAATGACAGAAAGTCACATATTGGATGCACAAGATTGGTTAAAAACCCTAATTGGATTAGAATAAGTCTAGCGACGACGAAAATGAACTTGTTGGATTACCAATGACAGAAAATCACTTATTATATGCACAAGATTGGTTAAAAACCCTAATTGGATTAGAATAAGCCTAGGGAGGACGAAAATGACCTAAATGTGCAACCAATGACACAAAATCACATATTGGATGCACAAGATTGGTTAAAAACCCTAAATTGATTAGAATAAGCCTAGGGAGGACGAAAATGACCTAAATGTTCACCCAATGACACAAAATCACATATTGGATGCACAAGATTGGTTAAAAACCCTAATTGGATTAGAATAAGCCTAGGGAGGACGAAAATGACCTAAATGTGCAACCAATGACACAAAATCACATATTGGATGCACAAGATTGGTTAAATACCCTAATTGGATTAGAATAAGCCTAGGGAGGACAAAAATGACCTAAATGTGCAACCAATGACACAAAATCACATATTGGATGCACAAGATTGGTTAAAAACCCTAATTGGATTAGAATAAGCCTAGGGAGGACGAAAATGACCTAAATGTTCAACCAATGACACAAAATGACACAAAATCACATATTGGATGCACAAGATTGGTTAAAAACCCTAAAACCCTAATTGGATTAGAATAAGCCTAGAGAGGACGAAAATGACCTAAATGTTCAACCAATGACACAAAATCACATATTGGATGCACAAGATTGGTTAAAAACCCTAATTGGATTAGAATAAGCCTAGGGAGGACAAAAATGACGTAAATGTTCAAGCAATGACACAAAATCACATATAGGATGCACAAGATTGGTTAAAAACCCTAATTGGATTAGAATAAGCCTAGGGAGGACGAAAATGACCTAAATGTTCAACCAATGACACAAAATGACACAAAATCACATATTGGATGCACAAGATTGGATAAAAATCCTAAGTGGATTAGAATAAGCCTGGGGAGGACGAAAATGACCTAAATGTTCAACCTATGACACAAAATGACACAAAATCACATATTGGATGCATAAGATTGGTTAAAAACCCTAATTGGATTAGAATAAGCCTTGCGAGGACAAAAATGACCTAATTGGATTACCAATGACATAAAATCACTTATTATATGCACAAGATTGGTTACAAACCCTAATTGGATTAGAATAAGCCTAGGGAGGACGAAAATGACCTAAATGTGCAACCAATGACACAAAATCACATATTGGATGCACAAGATTGGTTAAAAACCCTAATTGGATTAGAATAAGCCTAGGGAGGACGAAAATGATCTAAATGTTCAACCAATGACACAAAATCGCATATGGGATGCAAACCATTGGATTAAAATCCTAATTGGATTAGAATAAGCCTGGGCAGGACGAAAATGACCTAAATGTTCAACCAATGACACAAAATCACATATTGGATGCACAAGATTGGTTAAAAACCCTAATTGGATTAGAATAAGCCTTGGGAGAACGAAAATGACCTAAATGTGCAACCAATGAAACAAAATCACATATTGGATGCACAAGATTGGGTAAAAACCCTAATTGGATTAGAATAAGTCTAGGGAGGACCAAAATGACCTAAATATTCAACCAATGACACAAAGTCACATATTGGATGCCCAAGATTGGTTAAAAATCCTAATTGGATTAGAATAAGTCTAGCGAGGCCGAAAATGAACTTATTGGATTACCAATACAGAAAATCACTTATTATATGCACAAGATTGGTTAAAAACCCAAATTGGATTAGAATAAGCTTAGGGAGGACGAAAATGACCTAAATGTGCAACCAATGACACAAAATCACATATTCGATGCACAAGATTGGTGAAAAACCCTAATTGGATTAGAATAAGCCTAGGGAGGACAAAAATGACCTAAATGTGCAACCAATGACACAAAATCACATATTGGATTGACAAGATTGGTTTAAAACCCTAATTGGATTAGAATAAGCCTAGGGAGGACAAAAATGACCTAAATGTGCAACCAATGACACAAAATCACATATTGGATGCATAAAATTGGTTAAAAACCCCAATTGGATTAGAATAAGCCTAGCGAGGACGAAAATGACCTAATTGGATTACCAATGACATAAAATCACTTATTATATACACATGATTGGTTAAAAACCCTAATTGGATTAGAATAAGCCTAGGGAGGACAAAAATGACCTAAATGTGCAACCAATGACACAAAATCACGTATTGGATGCACAAGATTGGTTAAAAACCCTAATTGGATTAGAATAAGCCTAGGGAGGACAAAAATGACCTAAATCTGCAACCAATGACACAAAATCACATATTGGATGCACAAGAATTGTTAAAAACCCTAATTGGATTAGAATAACTCTAGGGAGGACAAAAATGACCTAAATGTGCAACCAGTGACACAAAATCACATATTGGATGCATAAGATTGGTTAAAAACCCCAATTGGAGTAGAATAAGCCTAGCGATGACAAAAATGACCTAATTCAATTACCAATGACATAAAATCACTTATTATATGCACAAGATTGGTTAAAAACCCTAATTGGATTAGAATAAGCCTAGGGAGGACAAAAATGACCTAAATGTGCAACCAATGACATAAAATCACATATTGGATGCACAAGATTGGTTAAAAATCCTAATTGGATTAGAATAAGCCTAGGGAGGACAAAAATTACCTAAATGTCCAACCAATGACACAAAATCACATATTGGATGCACAAGATTGGTTAAAAACCCTAATTGGATTAGAATAAGCCTAGGGAGGACAAAAACGACCTAAATGTGCAACCAGTGACACAAAATCACATATTGGATGCATAAGATTGGTTAAAAACCCCAATTGGATTAGAATAAGCCTAGCGATGACGAAAATGACCTAATTGGATTACCAATGACATAAAATCACTTATTATATGCACAAGATTGGTTAAAAACCCTAATTGGATTAGAATAAGCCTAGGGAGGACAAAAATGACCTAAATGTGCAACCAATGACACAAAATCACATATTGGATGCACAAAATTGGTTAAAAACCCTAATTGGATTAGAATAAGCCTAGGGAGCACAAAAATGACCTAAATGTGTAACCAATGACACAAAATTACATATTGGATGCACAAGATTGGTTAAAAACCCTAATTGGATTAGAATAAGCCTAGGGAGGACGAAAATGACCTAAATGTTCAACCAATGACACAAAATTACATATTGGATGCACAAGATTGGTTAAAAACCCTTATTGGATTAGAATAAGCCTAGGGAGGACAAAAATGACCTAAATGTGCAACCAGTGACACAAAATCACATATTGGATGCATAAGATTGGTTAAAAACCCCAATTGGATTAGAATAAGCCTAGCGATGACAAAAATGACCTAATTCAATTACCAATGACATAAAATCACTTATTATATGCACAAGATTGGTTAAAAACCCTAATTGGATTAGAATAAGCCTAGGGAGGACAAAAATGACCTAAATGTGCAACCAATGACA
>JBBPBQ010000006.1:7342789-7358759 GCA_037974755.1 Cicer yamashitae | reverse complement strand
AAGTCACATATTGGATGCACAAGATTGGTTAAAAACCCTAATTGGATTAGAATAAGCCTTGCGAGGACGAAAATGACCTAATTGGATTACCAATGACACAAAATCACTTATTATATGCTCAAGATTGGTTAAAAACCCTAATTGGATTAGAATAAGCCTAGGGAGGACGAAAATGACCTAAATGTGCAACCAATGACACAAAATCACATATGGGATGCACAAGATTGGATAAAAATCCTAATTGGATTAGAATAAGCCTAGGTAGGACGAAAATGACCTAAATGTTCAACCGATGACACAAAATCACATATTGGATGCACAAGATTGGTTAAAAAGCCTAATTGGATTAGAATAAGCCTAGGGAGGACGAAAATGACCTAAATGTTCAACCAATGACACAAAATCACATATTGGATGCACAAGATTGGCTAAAAACCCTAATTGGATTAGACTAAGCCTAGGGAGGACAAAAATGACCTAAATCTGCAACCAATGACACAAAATCACATATTGGATGCACAAGATTGGTTAAAAACCCTAATTGGATTAGAATAAGCCTAGGGAGGAAAAAAATTACCTAAATGTGCAACCAATGACACAAAATCACATATTGGATGCACAAGAATTGTTAAAAACCCTAATTGGATTAGAATAACTCTAGGGAGGACAAAAATGACCTAAATGTGCAACCAGTGACACAAAATCACATATTGGATGCATAAGATTGGTTAAAAACCCCAATTGGATTAGAATAAGCCTAGCGATGACAAAAATGACCTAATTCAATTACCAATGACATAAAATCACTTATTATATGCACAAGATTGGTTAAAAACCCTAATTGGATTAGAATAAGCCTAGGGAGGACAAAAATGACCTAAATGTGCAACCAATGACATAAAATCACATATTGGATGCACAAGATTGGTTAAAAATCCTAATTGGATTAGAATAAGCCTAGGGAGGACAAAAATTACCTAAATGTGCAACCAATGACACAAAATCACATATTGGATGCACAAGATTGGTTAAAAACCCTAATTGGATTAGAATAAGCCTAGGGAGGACAAAAACGACCTAAATGTGCAACCAGTGACACAAAATCACATATTGGATGCATAAGATTGGTTAAAAACCCCAATTGGATTAGAAGAAGCCTAGCGATGACGAAAATGACCTAATTGGATTACCAATGACATAAAATCACTTATTATATGCACAAGATTGGTTAAAAACCCTAATTGGATTAGAATAAGCCTAGGGAGGACAAAAATGACCTAAATGTGCAACCAATGACATAAAATCACATATTGGATGCACAAGATTGGTTAAAAATCCTAATTGGATTAGAATAAGCCTAGGGAGGACAAAAATGACCTAAATGTGCAACCAATGACACAAAATGACATATTGGATGCACAAGATTGGTTAAAAACCCTAATTGGATTAGAATAAGCCTAGGGAGGACAAAAACGACCTAAATGTGCAACCAGTGACACAAAATCACATATTGGATGCACAAGATTGGTTAAAAACCCTAATTCGATTAGAATAAGCCTAGGGAGGACGAAAATGACCTAAATGTGCAACCAATGACACAAAATCACATATTAAATGCACAAGATTGGTTAAAAACCCAAATTTGATTAGAATAAGCCTAGGGAGGACGTAAATGACCTAAATGTTCAACCAATGACACAAAATCGCATATGGGATGCACAACATTGGATTAAAATCCTAATTGGATTAGAATAAGCCTGGGGAGGACAAAAATGACCTAAATGTGCAACCAATGACACAAAATCACATATTGGATGCACAAGATTGGTTAAAAACCCTAATTGGATTAGAATAAGCCTAGGGATGACGAAAATGACCTAAATGTTCAACCAATGACACAAAGTCACATATTGGATGCACAAGATTGGTTAAAAACCCTAATTGGATTAGAATAAGCCTTGCGAGGACGAAAATGACCTAATTGGATTACCAATGACACAAAATCACTTATTATATGCTCAAGATTGGTTAAAAACCCTAATTGGATTAGAATAAGCCTAGGGAGGACGAAAATGACCTAAATGTGCAACCAATGACACAAAATCACATATGGGATGCACAAGATTGGATAAAAATCCTAATTGGATTAGAATAAGCCTAGGTAGGACGAAAATGACCTAAATGTTCAACCAATGACACAAAATCACATATTGGATGCACAAGATTGGCTAAAAACCCTAATTGAATTAGAATAAGCCTAGGGAGGACAAAAATGACCTAAATCTGCAACCAATGACACAAAATCACATATTGGATGCACAAGATTGGTTAAAAACCCTAATTGGATTAGAATAAGCCTAGGGAGGAAGAAAATGACCTAACTGTTCAACCAATGACACAAAATCGCATATGGGATGCACAACATTGGATTAAAATCCTAATTGGATTAGAATAAGCCTAAAGTGGACGAAAATGACCTAAATGTTCAACCAATGACACAAAATCACATATTGGATGCACAAGATTGGTTAAAAACCCTAATTGGATTAGAATAAATCTAGCGAGGACGAAAATGAACTTATTGGATTACCAATGACAGAAAATCACTTATTATATGCACAAGATTGGTTAATGACCCTAATTGGATTAGAATAAGCCTAGGGAGGACGAAAATGACCTAAATGTGCAAATAATGACACAAAATCACATATTGGATGCACAAGATTGGTTAAAAAGCCTAATTGGATTAGAATAAGCCTAGGGAGGACGAAAATGACCTAAATGTTCAACCAATGACACAAAATCACATATTGGATGCACAAGATTGGCTAAAAACCCTAATTGGATTAGAATAAGCCTAGGGAGGACAAAAATGACCTAAATCTGCAACCAATGACACAAAATCACATATTGGATGCACAAGATTGGTTAAAAACCCTAATTGGATTAGAATAAGCTTAGGGAGGAAAAAAATTACCTAAATGTGCAACCAATGACACAAAATCACATATTGGATGCACAAGAATTGTTAAAAACCCTAATTGGATTATAATAACTCTAGGGAGGACAAAAATGACCTAAATGTGCAACCAGTGACACAAAATCACATATTGGATGCATAAGATTGGTTAAAAACCCCAATTGGATTAGAATAAGCCTAGCGATGACAAAAATGACCTAATTCAATTACCAATGATATAAAATCACTTATTATATGCACAAGATTGGTTAAAAACCCTAATTGGATTAGAATAAGCCTAGGGAGGACAAAAATGACCTAAATGTGCAACCAATGACATAAAATCACATATTGGATGCACAAGATTGGTTAAAAATCCTAATTGGATTAGAATAAGCCTAGGGAGGACAAAAATTACCTAAATGTGCAACCAATGACACAAAATCACATATTGGATGCACAAGATTGGTTAAAAACCCTAATTGGATTAGAATAAGCCTAGGGAGGACAAAAACGACCTAAATGTGCAACCAGTGACACAAAATCACATATTGGATGCATAAGATTGGTTAAAAACCCCAATTGGATTAGAAGAAGCCTAGAGATGACGAAAATGACCTAATTGGATTACCAATGACATAAAATCACTTATTATATGCACAAGATTGGTTAAAAACCCTAATTGGATTAGAATAAGCCTAGGGAGGACAAAAATGACCTAAATGTGCAACCAATGACACAAAATCACATATTGGATGCACAAGATTGGTTAAAAACCCTAATTGGATTAGAATAAGCCTAGGGAGGACAAAAACGACCTAAATGTGCAACCAGTGACACAAAATCACATATTGGATGCACAAGATTGGTTAAAAACCCTAATTGGATTAGAATAAGCCTAGGGAGGACGAAAATGACCTAAATGTGAAACCAATGACACAAAATCACATATTGGATGCACAAGATTGGTTAAAAACCCAAATTTGATTAGAATAAGCCTAGGGAGGACGTAAATGACCTAAATGTTCAACCAATGACACAAAATCGCATATGGGATGCACAACATTGGATTAAAATCCTAATTGGATTAGAATAACCCTGGGGAGGACGAAAATGACCTAAATGTGCAACCAATGACACAAAATCACATATTGGATGCACAAGAATTGTTAAAAACCCTAATTGGATTAGAATAACTCTAGGGAGGACCAAAATGACCTAAATGTTCAACCAATGACAGAAAGTCACATATTGGATGCACAAGATTGGTTAAAAACCCTAATTGGATTAGAATAAGTCTAGCGACGACGAAAATGAACTTGTTGGATTACCAATGACAGAAAATCACTTATTATATGCACAAGATTGGTTAAAAACCCTAATTGGATTAGAATAAGCCTAGGGAGGACGAAAATGACCTAAATGTGCAACCAATGACACAAAATCACATATTGGATGCACAAGATTGGTTAAAAACCCAAATTGGATTAGAATAAGCCTAGGGAGGACGTAAATGACCTAAATGTTCAACCAATGACACAAAATCGCATATGGGATGCACAACATTGGATTAAAATCCTAATTGGATTAGAATAAGCCTGGGGAGGACGAAAATGACCTAAATGTGCAACCAATGACACAAAATCACATATTGGATGCACAAGATTGGTTAAAAACCCTAATTGGATTAGAATAAGCCTAGGGAGGACGAAAATGACCTAAATGTTCAACAAAGGACCAAAAATGACACAAAATCACATATTGGATGCACAAGATTGGCTAAAAACCCTATTTGGATTAGAATAAGCCTAGGGAGGACGAAAATGACCTAAATGTGCAACCAATGACACAAAATCACATATTGGATGCACAAGATTGGTTAAAAACCCTAATTGGATTAGAATAAGCCTAGGGAGGACGAAAATGACCTAAATGTTTAACCAATGACACAAAATCACATATTGGATGCACAAGATTGGTTAAAAACCCTAATTGGATTAGAATAACCCTAGGGAGGACGAAAATGACCTTAATATTCAACCAATGACACAAAATGACACAAAATCACATATTGGATGCACAAGATTGGTTAAAAACCCTAATTGGATTAGAATAAGCCTAGGGAGGACGAAAATGACCTAAATGTTCAACCAATGACACAAAATCACATATTGGATACACAAGATTAGTTAAAAATCCTAATTGGATTAGAATAAGCCTAGGGAGGACGAAAATGACCTAAATGTTCAACCAATGACACAAAATCACATATTGGATGCACAAGATTGGTTAAAAACCCTAATTGGATTAGAATAAGCCTAGGGAGGACGAAAATGACCTAGATGTTCAACCAATGACACAAAATGACACAAAATCACATATTGGATGCTCAATATTGGTTAAAAACCCTAATTGGATTAGAATAAGCCTAGGGAGGACGAAAATGACCTAAATGTTCAACCAATGACACAAAATCACATATTGGATGCACAAGATTGGTTAAAAACCCTAATTGGATTAGAATAAGCCTAGGGAGGACGAAAATGACCTAAATGTTCAACCAATGACACAAAATCAGATATTGGATTCACAAGATTGGTTAAAAACCCTAATTGGATTAGAATAAGCCTAGGGAGGACGAAAATGACCTAAATGTTCAACCAATGACACAAAATCACATATTGGATGCACAAGATTGGTTAAAAACCCTAATTGGATTAGAATAAGCCTAGGGAGGACGAAAATGACCTAAATGTTCAACCAATGACCCTAAATGACACAAAATGACATATTGGATTCACAAGATTGGTTAAAAACCCTAATTGGATTAGAATAAGCCTAGGGAGGACGACAATGACCTAAATGTTCAACCAATGACACAAAATGACACAAAGTCACATATTGGATGCAGAAGATTGGTTAAAAACCCTAATTGGATTAGAATAAGCCTAGGGAGGACGAAAATGGTTTAAATGTTCAACCAAAGACACAAAATGACACAAAAAGACACAAAATCACATATTGGATGCACAAGATTGGTTAAAAAGCCTAATTGGATTAGAATAAGCCTAGGGAGGACGAAAATGACCTAAATGTTCAACCAATGACACAAAATCACATATTGGATGCACAAGATTGGTTAAAAACCCTAATTGGATTAGAATAAGCCTAGGGAGGACGAAAATGACCTAAATGATTAACCAATGACACAAAATCACATATTGGATGCACAAGATTGGTTAAAAACACTAATTGGATTAGAATAAGCCTAGGGAGGACGAAAATGACCTAAATGTTCAACCAATGACACAAAATCACATATTGGATGCACAAGATTGGTTAAAAACCCTAATTGGATTAGAATAAGCCTAGGGAGGACAAAAATGACCTAAATGTTCAACCAATTACACAAAATCACATATAGGATGCACAAGATAGGTTAAAAACCCTAATTGGATTAGAATAAGCCTAGGGAGGACGAAAATGACCTAAATGTTCAACCAATGACACAAAATCACATATTGGATGCACAAGATTGGTTAAAAACCCTAATTGGATTAGAATAAGCCTAGGGGGGACGAAAATGACCTAAATGTTCAACCAATGACACAAAATGACACAAAATCACATATTGGATGCACAAGATTGGTTAAAAACCCTAATTGGATTTGAATAAGCCTAGGGAGGACGAAAATGACCTAAATGTGCAACCAATGACACAAAATGATACAAAATCACGTATTAGATGCACTAGATTGGTTAAAAACCCTTATTGGATTAGAATAAGCCTAGGGAGGACGAAAATGACCTAAATGTTCAACCAATGACACAAAATCACATATTGGATGCACAAGATTGGTTAAAAACCCTAATTGGATTAGAATAAGCCTAGGGAGGACGAAAATGACCTAAATGTTCAACCAATGACACAAAATCACATATTGGATGCACAAGTTTTGTTAAAAACCCTAATTGGATTAGAATAAGCCTAGGGAGGACGAAAATGACCTAAATGTTCAACCAATGACACAAAATCACATATTGGATGCACAAGATTGGTTAAAAACCCTAATTGGATTAGAATAAGTCTAGGGAGGACGAAAATGACCTAAATGGTCAACCAATGACACAAAATGACACAAAATCACATATTGGATGCAAAAGATTGGTTAAAATCCCTAATTGGATTAGAATAAGCCTAGGGAGGACGAAAATGACCTAAATGTTCAACCAATGACACAAAATCACATATTGGATGCACAAGATTGGTTAAAAACCCTAATTGGATTAGAATAAGCCTAGGGAGGACGAAAATGACCTAAATGTTCAACCAATGACACAAAATCACATATTGGATGCACAAGATTGGTTAAAAAGCCTAATTGGATTAGAATAAGCCTAGGGAGGACGAAAATGACCTAAATGTTCAACCAATGACACAAAATCACATATTGGATGCACAAGATTGGCTAAAAACCCTAATTGGATTAGAATAAGCCTAGGGAGGACAAAAATGACCTAAATCTGCAACCAATGACACAAAATCACATATTGGATGCACAAGATTGGTTAAAAACCCTAATTGGATTAGAATAAGCCTAGGGAGGAAAAAAATTACCTAAATGTGCAACCAATGACACAAAATCACATATTGGATGCACAAGATTGGTTAAAAACCCTAATTGGATTAGAATAAGCCTAAGGAGGACGAAAATGACCTAAATGTGCAAACAATGACACAAAATCACATATGGGATACACAAGATTGGATAAAAATCCTAATTGGATTAGAATAAGCCTAGGTAGGACGAAAATGACCTAAATGTTCAACCAATGACACAAAATCACATATTGGATGCACAAGATTGGTTAAAAACCCTAATTGGATTAGAATAAGCCTAGGGAGGACAAAAATGACCTAAATGTGCAACCAGTGACACAAAATCACATATTGGATGCATAAGATTGGTTAAAAACCCCAATTGGATTAGAATAAGCCTAGCGATGACAAAAATGACCTAATTCAATTACCAATGACATAAAATCACTTATTATATGCACAAGATTGGTTAAAAACCCTAATTGGATTAGAATAAGCCTAGGGAGGACAAAAATGACCTAAATGTGCAACCAATGACATAAAATCACATATTGGATGCACAAGATTGGTTAAAAATCCTAATTGGATTAAAATAAGCCTAGGGAGGACAAAAATTACCTAAATGTGCAACCAATGACACAAAATCACATATTGGATGCACAAGATTGGTTAAAAACCCTAATTGGATTAGAATAAGCCTAGGGAGGACAAAAACGACCTAAATGTGCAACCAGTGACACAAAATCACATATTGGATGCATAAGATTGGTTAAAAACCCCAATTGGATTAGAATAAGCCTAGCGATGACGAAAATGACCTAATTGGATTACCAATGACATAAAATCACTTATTATATGCACAAGATTGGTTAAAAACCCTAATTGGATTAGAATAAGCCTAGGGAGGACAAAAATGACCTAAATGTGCAACCAATGACACAAAATCACATATTGGATGCACAAAATTGGTTAAAAACCCTAATTGGATTAGAATAAGCCTAGGGAGCACAAAAATGACCTAAATGTGTAACCAATGACACAAAATTACATATTGGATGCACAAGATTGGTTAAAAACCCTAATTGGATTAGAATAAGCCTAGGGAGGACGAAAATGACCTAAATGTTCAACCAATGACACAAAATTACATATTGGATGCACAAGATTGGTTAAAAACCCTTATTGGATTAGAATAAGCCTAGGGAGGACAAAAATGACCTAAATGTGCAACCAGTGACACAAAATCACATATTGGATGCATAAGATTGGTTAAAAACCCCAATTGGATTAGAATAAGCCTAGCGATGACAAAAATGACCTAATTCAATTACCAATGACATAAAATCACTTATTATATGCACAAGATTGGTTAAAAACCCTAATTGGATTAGAATAAGCCTAGGGAGGACAAAAATGACCTAAATGTGCAACCAATGACATAAAATCACATATTGGATGCACAAGATTGGTTAAAAATCCTAATTGGATTAGAATAAGCCTAGGGAGGACAAAAATTACCTAAATGTGCAACCAATGACACAAAATCACATATTGGATGCACAAGATTGGTTAAAAACCCTAATTGGATTAGAATAAGCCTAGGGAGGACAAAAACGACCTAAATGTGCAACCAGTGACACAAAATCACATATTGGATGCATAAGATTGGTTAAAAACCCCAATTGGATTAGAATAAGCCTAGCGATGACGAAAATGACCTAATTGGATTACCAATGACATAAAATCACTTATTATATGCACAAGATTGGTTAAAAACCCTAATTGGATTAGAATAAGCCTAGGGAGGACAAAAATGACCTAAATGTGCAACCAATGACACAAAATCACATATTGGATGCACAAAATTGGTTAAAAACCCTAATTGGATTAGAATAAGCCTAGGGAGCACAAAAATGACCTAAATGTGTAACCAATGACACAAAATTACATATTGGATGCACAAGATTGGTTAAAAACCCTAATTGGATTAGAATAAGCCTAGGGAGGACGAAAATGACCTAAATGTTCAACCAATGACACAAAATTACATATTGGATGCACAAGATTGGTTAAAAACCCTTATTGGATTAGAATAAGCCTAGGGAGGACAAAAATGACCTAAATGTGCAACCAGTGACACAAAATCACATATTGGATGCATAAGATTGGTTAAAAACCCCAATTGGATTAGAATAAGCCTAGCGATGACAAAAATGACCTAATTCAATTACCAATGACATAAAATCACTTATTATATGCACAAGATTGGTTAAAAACCCTAATTGGATTAGAATAAGCCTAGGGAGGACAAAAATGACCTAAATGTGCAACCAATGACATAAAATCACATATTGGATGCACAAGATTGGTTAAAAATCCTAATTGGATTAGAATAAGCCTAGGGAGGACAAAAATTACCTAAATGTGCAACCAATGACACAAAATGACATATTGGATGCACAAGATTGGTTAAAAACCCTAATTGGATTAGAATAAGCCTAGGGAGGACAAAAACGACCTAAATGTGCAACCAGTGACACAAAATCACATATTGGATGCACAAGATTGGTTAAAAACCCTAATTGGATTAGAATAAGCCTAGGGAGGACGAAAATGACCTAAATGTGAAACCAATGACACAAAATCACATATTGGATGCACAAGATTGGTTAAAAACCCAAATTTGATTAGAATAAGCCTAGGGAGGACGTAAATGACCTAAATGTTCAACCAATGACACAAAATCGCATATGGGATGCACAACATTGGATTAAAATCCTAATTGGATTAGAATAAGCCTGGGGAGGACGAAAATGACCTAAATGTGCAACCAATGACACAAAATCACATATTGGATGCACAAGAATTGTTAAAAACCCTAATTGGATTAGAATAACTCTAGGGAGGACCAAAATGACCTAAATGTTCAACCAAGGACCAAAAATGACACAAAATCACATATTGGATGCACAAGATTGGCTAAAAACCCTATTTGGATTAGAATAATCCTAGGGAGGACGAAAATGACCTAAATGTGCAACCAATGACACAAAATCACATATTGGATGCACAAGATTGGTTAAAAACCCTAATTGGATTAGGATAAGCCTAGGGATGACGAAAATGATCTAAATGTTCAACCAATGACACAAAGTCACATATTGGATGCACAAGATTGGTTAAAAACCCTAATTGGATTAGAATAAGCCTTGCGAGGACGAAAATGACCTAATTGGATTACCAATGACACAAAATCACTTATTATACGCTCAAGATTGGTTAAAAACCCTAATTGGATTAGAATAAGCCTAGGGAGGACGAAAATGACCTAAATGTGCAACCAATGACACAAAATCACATATGGGATGCACAAGATTGGATAAAAATCCTAATTGGATTAGAATAAGCCTAGGTAGGACGAAAATGATCTAAATGTTCAACCGATGACACAAAATCACATATTGGATGCACAAGATTGGTTAAAAAGCCTAATAGGATTAGAATAAGCCTAGGGAGGACGAAAATGACCTAAATGTTCAACCAATGACACAAAATCACATATTGGATGCACAAGATTGGTTAAAAACCCTAATTCGATTAGAATAAGCCTAAGGAAGACGAAAATGACCTAAATGTGCAACCAATGAAACAAAATCACATATGGGATGCACAAGATTGGATAAAAATCCTAATTGGATTACAATAAGCCTAGGTAGGACGAAAATGACTTAAATGTTCAACCAATGACACAAAATCACATATTGGATGCACAAGATTGGTTAAAAACCCTAATTCGATTAGAATAAGCCTAGGGAGGACAAAAATGACCTAAATGTGCAACCAGTGACACAAAATCACATATTGGATGCATAAGATTGCTTAAAAACCCCAATTGGATTAGAATAAGCCTAGCGAGGACGAAAATGAATTAATTGGATTACCAATGACATAAAATCACTTATTATATGCACAAGATTGATTAAAAACCCTAATTGGATTAGAATAAGCCTAGGGAGGACAAAAATGACCTAAATCTGCAACCAATGACACAAAATCACATATTGGATGCACAAGATTGGTTAAAAACCCTAATTGGATTAGAATAAGCCTAGGGAGGACAAAAATGACCTAAATGTGCAACCAGTGACACAAAATCACATATTGGATGCATAAGATTGCTTAAAAACCCCAATTGGATTAGAATAAGCCTAGCGAGGACGAAAATGAATTAATTGGATTACCAATGACATAAAATCACTTATTATATGCACAAGATTGGTTAAAAACCCTAATTGGATTAGAATAAGCCTAGGGAGGACAAAAATGACCTAAATCTGCAACCAATGACACAAAATCACATATTGGATGCACAAGATTGGTTAAAAACCCTAATTGGATTAGAATAAGCCTAGGGAGGACAAAAATGACCTAAATCTGCAACCAATGACACAAAATCACATATTGGATGCACAAGATTGGTTAAAAACCCTAATTGGATTAGAATAAGCCTAGGGAGGAAAAAAATTACCTAAATGTGCAACCAATGACACAAAATCACATATTGGATGCGCAAGATTGGTTAAAAACCCTAATTCGATTAGAATAAGCCTAGGGAGGACAAAAATGACCTAAATGTGCAACCAGTGACACAAAATCACATATTGGATGCATAAGATTGCTTAAAAACCCCAATTGGATTAGAATAAGCCTAGCGAGGACGAAAATGAATTAATTGGATTACCAATGACATAAAATCACTTATTATATGCACAAGATTGGTTAAAAACCCTAATTAGATTAGAATAAGCCTAGGGAGGACAAAAATGACCTAAATCTGCAACCAATGACACAAAATCACATATTGGATGCACAAGATTGGTTAAAAACCCTAATTGGATTAGAATAAGCTTAGGGAGGAAGAAAATGACCTAAATGTTCAACCAATGACACAAAATCGCATATGAGATGCACAAAATGGGATTAAAATCCTAAGCGGATTAGAATAAGCCTGGGGAGGATGAAAATGACCTAAATGTTCAACCAATGACACAAAATCACATATTTGATGCACAAGATTGGTTAAAAACCCTAATTGGATTAGAATAAGTCTAGGGAGGACGAAAATGACCTAAATGTGCAACCAATGACACAAAATCACATATTGGATGCACAAGATTGGTTAAAAACCCTAATTGCATTAGAATAACTCTAGGGAGGACCAAAATGACCTAAATGTTCAACCAATGACACAAAGTCAAATATTGGATGCACAAGATTGGTTAAAATCCCTAATTGGATTAGAATAAGTCTAGCGAGGACGAAAATGAACTTATTGGATTACCAATGACAGAAAATCACTTATTATATGCACAAGATTGGTTAAAAACCCTAATTGGATTAGAATAAGCCTAGGGAGGACGAAAATGACCTAAATGTGCAAATAATGACACAAAATCACATATTGGATGCACAAGATTGGTTAAAAAGCCTAATTGGATTAGAATAAGCCTAGGGAGGACGAAAATGACCTAAATGTTCAACCAATGACACAAAATCACATATTGGATGCACAAGATTGGCTAAAAACCCTAATTGGATTAGAATAAGCCTAGGGAGGAAAAAAATTACCTAAATGTGCAACCAATGACACAAAATCACATATTGGATGCACAAGATTGGTTAAAAACCCTAATTGGATTAGGATAAGCCTAAGGAGGACGAAAATGACCTAAATGTGCAACCAATGACACAAAATCACATATGGGATTCACAAGATTGGATAAAAATCCTAATTTGATTACAATAAGCCTAGGTAGGACGAAAATGACCTAAATGTTCAACCAATGACACAAAATCACATATTGGATGCACAAGATTGGTTAAAAACCCTAATTCGATTAGAATAAGCCTAGGGAGGACAAAAATGACCTAAATGTGCAACCAGTGACACAAAATCACATATTGGATGCATAAGATTGCTTAAAAACCCCAATTGGATTAGAATAAGCCTAGCGAGGACGAAAATCAATTAATTGGATTACCAATGACATAAAATCACTTATTATATGCACAAGATTGGTTAAAAACCCTAATTGGATTAGAATAAGCCTAGGGAGGACAAAAATGACCTAAATCTGCAACCAATGACACAAAATCACATATTGGAAGCACAAGATTGGTTAAAAACCCTAATTGGATTAGAATAAGCCTAGGGAGGAAGAAAATGACCTAAATGTTCAACCAATGACACAAAATCGCATATGGGATGCACAAAATTGGATTAAAATCCTAATTGGATTAGAATAAGCCTGGGGAGGACGAAAATGACCTAAATGTTCAACCAATGACACAAAATCACATATTTGATGCACAAGATTGGTTAAAAACCCTAATTGGATTAGAATAAGCCTAGGGAGGACGAAAATGACCTAAATGTGCAACCAATGACACAAAATCACATATTGGATGCACAAGATTGGTTAAAAACCCTAATTGCATTAGAATAACTCTAGGGAGGACCAAAATGACCTAAATGTTCAACCAATGACACAAAGTCAAATATTGGATGCACAAGATTGGTTTAAAACCCTAATTGGATTAGAATAAGTCTAGCGAGGACGAAAATGAACTTATTGGATTACCAATGACAGAAAATCACTTATTATATGCACAAGATTGGTTAAAGACCCTAATTGGATTATAATAAGCCTAGGGAGGACGAAAATGACCTAAATGTTCAACCAATGACACAAAATCACATATTGGATGCACAAGATTGGCTAAAAACCCTAATTGGATTAGAATAAGCCTAGGGAGGACAAAAATGACCTAAATCTGCAACCAATGACACAAAATCACATATTGGATGCACAAGATTGGTTAAAAACCCTAATTGGATTAGAATAAGCCTAGGGAGGAAGAAAATGACCTAACTGTTCAACCAATGACACAAAATCGCATATGGGATGCACAACATTGGATTAAAATCCTAATTGGATTAGAATAAGCCTAGGGTGGACGAAAATGACCTAAATGTTCAACCAATGACACAAAATCACATATTGGATGCACAAGATTGGTTAAAAACCCTAATTGGATTAGAATAAATCTAGCGAGGACGAAAATGAACTTATTGGATTACCAATGACAGAAAATCACTTATTATATGCACAAGATTGGTTAATGACCCTAATTGGATTAGAATAAGCCTAGGGAGGACGAAATTGACCTAAATGTGCAAATAATGACACAAAATCACATATTGGATGCACAAGATTGGTTAAAAAGCCTAATTGGATTAGAATAAGCCAAGGGAGGACGAAAATGACCTAAATGTTCAACCAATGACACAAAATCACATATTGGATGCACAAGATTGGCTAAAAACCCTAATTGGATTAGAATAAGCCTAGGGAGGACAAAAATGACCTAAATCTGCAACCAATGACACAAAATCACATATTGGATGCACAAGATTGGTTAAAAACCCTAATTGGATTAGAATAAGCCTAGGGAGAAAGAAAATGACCTAAATGTGCAACCAGTGACACAAAATCGCATATGGGATGCACAACGTTGGATTAAAATCCTAATGGGATTAGAATAAGCCTGGGGAGGACGAAAATGACCTAAATGTTCAACCAATGACACAAAATCACATATTGGATGCACAAGATTGGTTAAAAACCATAATTGGATTAGAATAACTCTAGGGAGGACCAAAATGACCTAAATGTTCAACCAATGACACAAAGTCACATATTGGATGCACAAAATTGGTTAAAAACCCTAATTGGATTAGAATAAGTCTAGCGAGGACGAAAATGAACTTATTGGATTACCAATGACAGAAAATCACTTATTATATGCACAAGATTGGTTAAAGACCCTAATTGGATTAGAATAAGCCTAGGGAGGACGAAAATGACCTAAATGTGCAAATAATGACACAAAATCACATATTGGATGCACAAGATTGGTTAAAAAGCCTAATTAGATTAGAATAAGCCTAGGGAGGACGAAAATGACCTAAATGTTCAACCAATGAAACAAAATCACATATTGGATGCACAAGGTTGACTAAAAACGCTAATTGGATTAGAATAAGCCTAGGGAGGACGAAAATGACCTAAATGTGCAACCAATGACACAAAATCACATATTGGATGCACAAGATTGGTTAAAAACCCTAATTGGATTAGAATAAGCCTAGGGAGGAAGAAAATGACCTAACTGTTCAACCAATGACACAAAATCGCATATGGGATGCACAACATTGGATTAAAATCCTAATTGGATTAGAATAAGCCTAGGGTGGACGAAAATGACCTAAATGTTCAACCAATGACACAAAATCACATATTGGATGCATAAGATTGCTTAAAAACCCCAATTGGATTAGAATAAATCTA